>OX456523.1:216635434-216867934 GCA_949748255.1 Eustalomyia histrio
TGTTTAGTTTAAAAAATATTCCAGTCAAAAGTTATACATAGAAAAGTGTGCTATAAGATTGTACAGTACTCTATAAAGTAAATACCCTCTTCGATCCGTTTTTCGATATGTCGTAAAAATATACAAACAAGAATATAAATAGGAATAAATTAAATTAATAGTATATACAAATTAAATACTAATTAAATCCCTTAAAGTCCATATTAGTGAAATTTTGAAAGCTAATTAATCAGAAGATTTTAATTTAAATGATAAACTTTAAACCATAATTTTTTTTATTGTTATACAAAATAACCCATTCCCAGCCAGTTATGCTGTATGGCATCGCAAGAACATGTTCAGTTATTATTTTTTTACCAAATTTAGATTTGGACCTTCCCATCAACCTTTTTAACCTTAAATTCAGCATCACATTCGAAAAAAATGTCCTGGCCTGTATCGGATTTAAATAATGTGTTCTTTTTATCTTATATTTGTTAAACGTGCAAATAAAATAAATTTGAATGAATAACTTACCGCTGCAAATGATTTACATTACAAAAAAAAGTTTTATTTTAAATTAATTTAAAAAATATTTATGAATTATTTTTATAAAAAATTTTTGGGGATTTTTGGGGACCAGAATAAAACAATTTGGGGATTTTTGGGGATGCAAAAACACTAAAGGTAATATTGCCTAAAAGTATAGGCTGATATTACCTATTTTCAAAGGCAACATAGAGTTTGCTATGTTTTACGGCAATATCACTATAAAAAATAGGTAATTTCTGTTTGATTTTTGTGTTCGAAAACTTAAGTATAATATCTGTTAAAATAACTGAAAAACATTGGTGTATTACCTATCTTAGCATAGGTAAAATTACTTAGATATTAGGCATGTTTTCTTTGTACACTTAAGCTAGCAAGTTATTTCATTTATATGGGGAATTAAGCGAGTACTAAGCGACTAGTTCTTAACTCGCTTAATTCTCCATATAAATGAAATAACTTGCTAGCTTAGGTGTACAAAGAAAACATGCCTATTATGTAATTTTTATTGCAAATAATAACACTTTTTTATTTTAATAAATCTGAAATTTTTTATTTAAAAAAGTTACAAATACATGTAAACTTCACAAAAGCTTATTAGATTAGCGGGTTTCTAAAAAGTGTCAGATTTTTCTTAACAAAAAATACTAAAAACTTTAGGACTTTTCTATTAGAAAGTCATCGGAGTTTGTGCATTTTTTAAATAAAAAAGGCGTGGAAAACTGGAGGAAAAAGTCTCCTAGAGTATTCAAAAAATCGGCTTTTTCAAAAAACCAGTTTTCGGATTATTCGAAGAACAGTTTTTCGAAAACACCGATTTCGGTTTTTGGCGAAAAAACTGGTTAACCGGTTTTTTTTTTAATGAGGCAAAAACATTTAATGAGGTAAAAAACATTTTTTTGATTGTTATTATTGATTGTTTAAGGTACTTTATAATTAATTTTATATTAAGAAATCACATCTTTAATTTTGGTTTTTAAAATAATATTTTAAAAATAATAAATAATTTAGGTGTTTAGTTTTAAGACAATTTTTTTGTTTAGTAAAGCTAGAAGCGGAAAATACTCTTTTGCTTATAGTTGACGTTGGACAAATTGCCAGAGGAGAGTTGTATAAATTTTCCAACTTCTCAGTTCTTTTGTTGCATTTGTCTGAGTATTTGAAATCACCATTTGTAATAATTTGAATGTAGAAGGTATGTTTTCTTCAAACTGATCAATATATCTAGTCACAACTTCTATTTTGTGGATGTTGCGAAGATAGTTAATTAGAGCTGAGGTCGACAAAATAACATTTTTGGGCATTTTAAGCATCTAGCCTTGTGTGGCTCCTTATCTTTTTTAAAATATTTCTAAACTCATTATTAAAAAACAAAAATACTTACTTTTATTTAATATAAATCCTTTAGGTTAACTTACTTTTTCCGATAACTAATTAATAATGTTAAACAAAATTTGTTGAAATATATTTTAACTTTTTTTACGTTTACTCTTAAAAGAATTACGAGTTTACATGAAGAAATTCTTTAAATACTTCAATAGATAGAACTTGTTTTTTTTATATACAGGTTGGTTGAAAAGTTCCTGCGCTCGAAATGAAAGAATACTGTTTTTGTTACGAAATATATTTTTTATTCAATATAATCTCCTAGAAGCTCAATACACTTGTTCCAATGATCTTCCAATAATTTTATCCCATCCTTATAATGGTTTTTCGGAAGCTCTGCAAAATAACCGTATACGGCTGCTATGGCCTCTTCATTCGACGAAAAATGCTTTCCACGAAGGAATTGTTTGAGATTTCTGAAGAGATAGTAGTCAAATCTGGTGAATACGGTGGATGTTCAAGCAATTCGTACTTTAATTCTTTGAATTTAGCCATCGTCAAAACACTTTTGTGAGCAGGTGCATTGTCTTGATGAAAAATGATTTTTTTCTTCTTTAAACCAGGTCTTTTCTCACGAATTTTTTCATCCAGCTGATCCAAAAGGTTGCAATAATATTCAGAGTTGATTGTTTTACCTTTCTGAAGATAATCAATCAACAAAATTCCTTTTGCATCCCAAAAAACTGATGCCATAACCTTCTTTGCTGATCGTTGTGACTTCACCTGCTTTGGAGCTGAACAACCAGCTTCAGTCCACTGTAAACGTTCTTGTTTTAATTAAGGATCATGGTGGTAGATCCAAGTCTCATCCATAGTTATAAAACGATGCCAGATGTCGGTTTTATTCGGCTTAAAACGCTCCAAATTACGTAAAAAAATTTGTTTTCGATCCAGTTTTTGTTGAATTGTTAATTTGTGCGGCACTAACTTTCCAAACAGTTTTTTCATACGTAATTCTTCATGTAAAATATGGAGTACTCGTTCGTCTGAGATGCCTATGGCATAAGCAATTTCACGCTTAGTCAAACTTTGATCTTCACTAACCATATTATCTACCTTCGCGTGGATCGTCTTCAAGGCCAAAATTCACCAGCCCAAAATTCAACGGTGCGTTTTGAAGGTGAGGACTCCTTATACACTTCTAGCAACTGTTCATAAATCAACTTCAAATGGCTTGTAAACAAAGAAAGAATTGACAGAATGACTTGCAACTTTGCATGTGTTCTCAGGACAGTTATACCAACTTGAGAAAAAAAAGTTTGGAGCTAGCAGTGCCGTCTCGGTGAGCGCAGGAACTTTTCAACCAACCTGTATGTCAAAAACGAATGTTGTTAATTCGTAAGTTTTTAGAAGGCAATATAAATCAAATAATCATGAGTGATAACTATATAAGTTAAACTAATGGTATTTTGAACAAAAATTAAAATAATTTATTTGGAAAAATCGGTTAACCGACACAAAAAAACCCGGTTTTCGGTTTATTCGAATTTAGAAAAAAAATCGAAACCGGTCGGTTTTCTAAAAATGAAAAAACCGGTTAAGTGGTTTTCGGTTTTGAATACTGATGATTTTTGTACAGGAAAAGGTCCCCAGAATCTTAGGGGTTTCCTAAAGAAGAAACTCTTTAGAGTTTGAAGGTTTTTCTATGGGAAAAGGTCTTCAAACCCTAAGAATTTTCCTATATGCGAAATTCCACAGAATTTGAGTTTTTTAATACGAAAATTACTCAGAACCTGAAGATTTTTTAAAAGAAAAAAGGCCTTACCCTGTAGGAAATGTCGATAGTGAAACTGTACTGATTCACTATTGACTTTGTCACCAGTACTACTGACTAATTATGCCCCAGCCAACGCTTACTGCTGTAGACATTTAACATGTGCGTGTCATTGCGAATCTATTGACTAGGTGTTGACATTGGAACCAGAGATTCACTAGTACAGTTTAGTAATTGTAGTCTACACTTTTGGAACTTTTTACTTGATTGCTACACTAGAAAGGAAATTAGATTAAACAGGTGCATTTATTTTGTTATTTTATTAATAAAATTTTTTTTATAAATTTCATTAAAGTAAAAAATAATTTCGTGCAAATTTAAATTTGGAGTAGACAAATCTTCAAAAGACTGCACAGGCTCCGTAAAATCTTCATCAGGCTCCACAAAATCTGTAGAGTTGCAATTTTCACTAAAAATTTTTGCCTCTTGTGATTTTTATTTTGATACAAAATTGATTTTTTTTCACAAGTTTTTTGTAATTTCTTTTGTATATTTAACTTTTAAGTACATTTTTCTTTATATTTTTATTAAAAATTTGAATTTTGTATGCAGCTATGCACATGTATTTTCAACAAAATAAAACAATAAAAAATCAAGACAAGCACAGTTTTGCAGCTGCAAAATAAAGTATAGACGCTTTGTGTTCATGTCACCAAAAAGTCACCCAAAATAGTCGACAAAATTGGTGACTTGTAGACACTTGACTAAAGTATTCAAAAACCGGTCAACCGGTTTCTTTTTTTTTTTTAAACCGATCGGTATTGAAACAGTATTGAAAATCCTAAAAAAGAGACTACAAATTCATTCATCATTATGTGATGATATCATATATCTTGATAAATGCGACAAAAGAACTGAAAAGTTGGAAAATTTATATAATTGCTTTTTGACTATTTGTTCAACATCTACTTTTTAGGGAAAGAGTATTTTCCACTTCTAGCTTTATCAAAAGCAAAAAAAAACTCGTCTTAAAACGAAACATTTAAATTGCATATTATTTCTAAAATATTATTTAGCAGCGAAAAATATATTTTCTTTTCCATTTAATCCCAAACGTTTTAAACGTTAAAATTACTAACGTACCTAATTTTACCAATTTACAAACTTAATGATCTCTATTCATTTGATATGAATATAGTTTTATAATATTAATTTTTAAGATATTATATTAACAAATATTAAAACCACTACAATTTATTTTTTTTTGTTTGTAATAAAAACAACAAATTATATAAGCTTTTTATTCAAATAAAAAAAAAAAAAAAACGAAAAAACCTTTTTTTTTTAAATTCGATTTTTCGAAGAAAACCGAAACCGGTTTTTTCAAAAGGCCGGTTTTTTGAATACTCTACACTTGACCCCAGACTTCCTACAGTATCTCATAGGAAAAAGTTCTTAGTATATGAGGATTTTCTATAGGAAAATTTCAAAACATTTTCCTATAGTAAAATTCTTAGAAGATAGGGACTTCTTTAAAGAAATAATCCAGATTATAAGAACTTTTACCTATATAAAAATCCCCAGATTCTGAGGACCTGTTCCTATTGAAAAAACCCCGTATTCAGGATTATTAAGTTATTCTTTAACCCTCAGTTTCTGAATACTTTTTCCTAAAGAAAAACTTTCATAATCCAAAGACCTTTTGCTATATAAAAACCCCCAGAGTCTGAGAACAGATTCTTAATACATTTTTATATAGAAAAATTCTCAGATTTAAAGTACTTTTTTCTATACTCGTAAGGCATGATTCTTAAAAAAAAATTACAGGATACATTTATTTTGCATTAAACGATTAACTGATTAATCGCCTATTTTTTTCGATTAATTGACCCGAATAACCGATTAACCAATTCTCTTAATTTTTCGAGCAATGACCGTTTAGCCGCTAGGGCCGAATAATTGGAAACACTGTCTTTGTTTCAATGTTAGTAAATTATAAATCAAATTTAAATTGATCAATATTTTTCATTTTATACAAAATTGGCAAAATTTAGCATTTTGTTACGATTTTACCTTATAAAATCTTTGATTTATTTCCTTTAAATAAATCGAGTTCTTTTATTATTGCATAATTTAAATTTTCTTTAGCAACCCTTTATACACAAACAAAGTTAAAAATAATTACACAAGAGCCTTTATTGGAACTCTATTAAGTTGCACTTTAACAGATTACACAATTTATTCAATTAATCACCAATGTTTTCATATGAATTAAGCTGACATGCCGCATTGCTGGCGTATTTATATGTGCGGTGAGAATAACTATGATGTGGCAGCACTTTCCGGAAGTTGTATACCGAAAACGTCGAGTATGCTTTTTGGAGATTACAAAAGAAAAAATTATCAAAAAAAACTAACAGAAAAACTAAACTAATGCAACACTAGTCGTGGTAAAGAGTTGCCATTGATGACAACTGTTTTACATTTCAGGGCTGACATATGGGAATTTATGTTTCTGCGAGTAAATTAAAATTGATGAATAGAATTTCCGTAACTATATTTTTTCTGTTTTAAAAGAATTTAATTTTTTCTAATTTTTAAAATTTTAACTTTACATAAATACTTTCTGCTGGAAAAACATTCGCTGTACAAAAGAAGTTTGCAGCCAAATAAAAGTTTTCTGTCGACATAATAAAATTTCTTTAATACAAAATTGATGTTTAGCTAAAAACACCTTGGGCATTATAGTGTTAAAAATTGATAACCATACGTAAAGTTAGCAATACGAATTTTTAGTCACAAAAACCTAAAAAGTTAAATTAATTGACAATTTTAGATACTTTATGTGAAAAACCCGATTTTGTTAAAAACCGATTCAATACCGATACGATACTGGCTTTAACAGAGAATGTTTTGGTATACCGGTATTTTGTGTAATCAAGAGTTTTGGTATGGGTTATCAGTTTGAACGGATTTTGAAACGGATAACGGTATTATATCAGTTGCCAACATTAGGTCTGTACGCGGTAATTTTGGGTAAAGTCTGGTGAAATGAGAGTAAGTAAAAAATTCTCTCACAAAGCCATAAAAAAGGCAAAAATACTGCAAACCCACAAAACCACACTTTATACCCAAAAATAAACGTCAAATTTATTGATATTAAAAAACAGCTTAATTAATAAACCCAGCAAAAATGAAGCTGCCAAAGAAGCAATAAAATCATCACTACTATGGCAAAGGCATCACTTCTTTTCTGATGGTTTCATCGATGAATTTAACATAAGCGTGTCATAGGATGGAAGTATTCAAATGTAGCTACTAGCATTACTCATACTTTACTCTAAGGAGGCAATGATAATACAATGATTAGATATTCTGATGCATGAGTGGAAAATGTTCATATACTTTGCAGTATTTAAGCTTTGATGAAAATTTAATTCGTAAGAATGCCGAAAAAATAAGTTTAAAGAAGCGAAATGTATGCATTGATATACAAATACTCTTTATTAAGACAAATAAATAATTCTGCGTTAGTGAAAAAGCATTTTCAAAACATTTTTCAAAAATTTTAATGAATTTTTAGACAAATTTTAAAATATTTTTGGATAATTTAAAAACTGGTTGTACAATTTTGAAACATTTTTAGACAATTTTAAAATATTTTTGAAAAATTTTAAATAATTTTTACACAATTTTAAAATTATTTTGATAAATTCTGTATTAAAACTGGAAATGGTGTAGTGTTAAATAATAAACGTAATGCAAAAATGCTGAAAAAATGCAAATGACAGGCCAGCTAGTTTCAATTAAAGGTTTAAAAATCTGTTTTTCTTGATATTTCAAAACTTTTATAAAAATTGCAAAACTGCATAAATTCTAAACCTCATAAAATTTTAAACTAAAATTTAAAAAATGATTTAATAAAAAAATCAATGAATTTCATCAGAACTATTTTTTCAATTTGAATAAATGCTTTGAATTCAAAAAATATACGATATACTATAACTTATGTTTTAGAAGTAATGAAGAGTGATATTTTAAGATATGCATTGCGTTTATATCCAAATCACTACATTTGAAATATGAACATATGAATTCTTTTGGAAGTGCCTTAGAATAACACCAAAAAATCATAAAAGAATATCAACTAAAGTTTAGGAAGCAATGAAAGAAGTTATAGTAACAGAATGACTACAATTTTTTTTGCTGGGAAATATACTGTGCCACCTCGCTTAATGCAACTCTCCATAAACGCAACTCCTCGATTATTGCCACTCGTAAATTGTTTGCATTGTTGACTCAGTTAACGCAACTTTTTTTTTAAAAAAAACCTCAGTTATCGCAACTTTTCTCCCAACAAAATTAGTTTGTGTTTTTTATTTATATAAAACTTTCAATACAACAAAAAAAGAGATATTCTTAATAAACTTGATAGAGGCATATCTGCAAAAGTGATTTGCGATGAATATAAAATGAAGCTGCATTGACGAGATCGAAAATGTTGACATTACTCCAGCGTTTCCTAAATTTAAATGTCAGAATGCTATAGATTATTTTAACATTTGTCTTCAATGAGCCGAGGAAAATATAATAGCCTTAAAAGACATTATATTTCCCCAAAAACCTTCGTGAAATTGCAGTGCAGAAAAATATTTCATGCAATAAAACACAGTCAAAAATTTCTAACTTTTTTTTATTGATATTTTTACCATTAAGTTTATAAATTCAATTTGTACATATGTACGTTGTACATTAGAATGTGTATCTTTCATTTATTTTTTGTGTTTTATGTTATTTTTAATAAAATCAAAAAAATTATTTTAAAAATAAATGATTTTAATTTAAAAAAAATAGAGACTCGGTTATCGCAACAAGCTCAGTTTTTGCAACTGCCAAAATTTCTATTAGTTGCGTTAAGCGATAATGTATTTGAAATGGCAAGTAACTATTTACATTTTCAAATGTATTTTTCATTACTACGAAGAAAAAGTACTTTATAGTAAGTTTTTTATTTAAGTTTCATTTTTTTCATAATGATTTGATAGTTTTACCATTTTACCCAAACAAAAAGTACGGGTGAGTTCTGGTAAAAAGAGAAACACAATTAGTTTCTCATGAACGCTCTCATTTAACCAATTTTTGTTACAAGAAACGCTTTTTGGTAAGATTGGGTTCCCGCGGGCACCCGTGGTAACTTACCTCAAACACACCTATTTATAAAACAATTAAAAAACTACATTTTATACCAAGATAAGCTGATGTATAGGATAATCTTTCGAATACTTTGCTCATCTTAGGACATTTCTGTGGTTTTTAAAACATCTCTAATTTTAAGTACATACATGCATACATACAATATTTGTATAGGGATAGCAACAAAATTCTGTTTTCCAAAATTCTGTCTTACAAAAATTCTGTTTTTTTTTTCAAAAAAAAAAATTCTGTCTGACTAAAATTCTGTTTTACAAAATTCTATTTTTACAAAATTCTGTTTTTAATAAAATTCTTTCTATTAAAATTCTGGTTTTTGAAATATGTTATTTCCCTTTCATTATGAGAAAAAAAAAAATGCAGTTAAATTATTTATTAAGAATTAAAGCCAGTTTATTATGAATAAGAAATGTTACATATAATAACGTATCGATCTAAAAAAATTCATATCATTGAAAAACATATTAATTGAAAAGAAAAAAAAAATAATAAACATTAAATAAAAACACAAATTAGTTAAAAATCAATTAAATTTAGACAAAGTTAAAAATAATAAAAAATCATAGCAATTCAATTTAAGTGATAAACTAATTTTTTTTGCTATTGTTTTTAAATATTCTAGTTTTCTTAAACGATTAAATTTTTTTACAATACGTGAAATATTTTTTTTTTACATTTCATATTTTGAGAATAGATTAATTCTTCTTTTAAATGTTCTACAATTTTGTAGAGTCCGCTTTTTTTTCGTCCAACTACAACACTCAAACGTCGGTGCCATGACTCGACATTGTTTGCAGTTTTCGGGTATTTTTCAGAATACTCGCAATCAAATATCCTCCAAAATTCAGGTTGGTATTTACGAGCGTTATAGACATAATTGGCCTCGAACCAGGTGGCCAATTTAATAATATCTTCGCCTTCAAATGTTCTTAGGAGCTTCGAATAATATTTGGCAACCTTTTCTGGACGAACATACGCAAGCGCTTTTAAACATCTTACTTGCAGTGAGAAATTTTCGTCATTTCCGTACTTAGTAACCAATCTGAAATGATAATGTTGTACATATTACAAGTTCATTACTATAAATTATAAAAGTTATTAAAAATTCTTACCGTTCTTTTTGAATACGGCGCCACAATATCTGGGAAAAATGGAATCTGCGAATCTGGAAAGCATTTTCTAGCTGCTGACACGAGACCAACTTCGAAGTCAGATATAATACGATTAGGCTTAAAAAACTCCATATTCCAAAGCAATTTGAATTACGCGTTTAAAAAATTGTTCATAGAGTACAGCAGAATTTGTGGACATTAGGCAGAATAGGAGTGGGACGACCTCTCGTTCAATGCTTCCATGAACGGAAAAGAGTTGGCGCATTATTGTGGGCACAACATCAAAAGTGCCGTCGACGAGCCAACAATCGCTTTGTTGTAGAAGTTGAATTGATGATTTTTTGCCGAATATAACCATATTTTCATCTCCCACTTTCTCTTTTGCCAATATAAATAATTCGTTATCCAAAACATATAGATTTAGAGGGTAATCTATTTCATCTATTGCTTGCGGCTCTCTGAAAACTCCCATTTTATTCCGTGTGTATCCTATTTTTCGTTTTTGCACGTACTTCGAGGGAAGGTAATTGCGACATTTTTGGTTTGTAATTACCACCGATTGTTGCACTATTTGACTTGGATTAAGGGGTTTGTTTATAGCGGCATATTTTACAAAAGTATTTGTTCTGCATATTTTTTCACTGCACTAGCAATAGCTTCGTGGGTATGCTTTTTTGGATATCTTATTAAAACATGCTCGTTATTTTCCATTGCTGTTATTATTCGAGAGGAACACTTATCTGGAATTCTTCTCGAGCACGTCCAATTAAAGGTTCTTTTTTGTCTTTTCATTTCCAAATAATAAAAATATCCGTTGAGACACAACATTTCTTTATTTTTATTGCTTTTTATTAATTGCAGACAGAATTGTGACTTATTTTAAATAAAATTCTGGAACATAATTTTTGACCAAACACACACAGTGTATGTGATGCATTTTATTTAAATTTGCAAAGTGGTTTTTTTAAACAGTATTTTTTTTTAAATGTAAGGGAAAGTTAGGGCAAAGTGATTTCTTAATTGTTTTATTTTTATGTATGTGTTTGTATTTAACTAAAAATGCAATTACAAACAGAATTTTGTGAACCAGAATTTTGTGAAACAGAATTTTGAAAAACAGAATTTTGGAAACCAGAATTTTGAAAAACAGAATTTTGTAAACCAGAATTTTCGTCGAACAGAATATTATACCCAACCCATTTGTATAATAGGTTATGTTTTATTATTTCATTACAGTATATTTTTGAAGGTTTAGCACATTTTGCGGCCCGTATTTTAATACAAGCATCAAATACTATTGAACATATTGATCAAATTACTGTACAACGTATGTGTCGTAATGCTTTAGCATTACAACAAACACTAAGTAATATAACAGCGTCCAGAGAAGTAGCATTAGATCAAGCTAAACAATTTTATGAATTACTATGTATGGAGCCGGATGTAAGTTTTAGTTTTAACAACTAATAAATTCTTTGTATAATTAATAATGTCCTTTTAATTTCTTTAGGTTATACTCACTACCCTTGTTGAGCAGGGTTTGCAATTCACAGAATTACAATATTTAAATGCTTTACAATTATCGTGCAAAGCACGCGGCATTACAGATTCAAATACTTTGGCCAATTATCAACAAAGATTATCGGATATATTGGGAGCTGAACCATCAACTGGTATTGTCGTATAATATTAATATTAAGTCGTTTTTGCTTCATTTCTCTATCTCTATATAACTAATGATGTCTTCATATCCTTTAAAAAAAAAGTTATTATTATATTTTGTTTAGCGTTTAAGACTTGTAAGATTCTCTTTTTTGATCTTGAGTTTAGCAACTATAAACTGACCCTATATTATATTTTTTTTTTTTTGGGGGGTTTTTAGTTGAGAGCTTAATGTTATTACTTTTGAATTGTTAAAAAAAAGAAAGAGATAAATTATATTTAATTTATGCAATTTTTTAAGTTCAAATTTCAATATTTAAAAAATCGAAAAAACAAACATATTCATATACTATTATTGCTAATAGAAATAATAACAAATTACTCATTAAACAAATAAAAACAACGTTCAATTCATTTGGTGATGTTTTAACAATTTGCTTAACTAAGTTGTTCATTATTATTAATTATATATTATATAAAAAAATATTATTAATCAAAAAAGCAAACAAGATAGAAAGGCAACAAGAAAAAATGTATATCAAAGTAATAAAAAAAGGAAAAAATTAAAAAAAAAATCACAAAACTCTCATTTAAAGAAATAATAATAGAACTACAGCCGTATGCATAGACATTTTGTTGGTTCTTATAACAGTCTTACAAAAAAATTATTGTTGTTTTGCATGTTAACTTGATTTTTAATTGTATTATAAAAATTAATAAAATGTCTTTGCATAAAATGTCTATGCATTTAGATCTGTAAAATCCATGTTATTCAAATAAAATTTTAAGGTTAATCAAAAACAACAGAATTTTAACAATTAGGTTGTTCACAAGGCGTGTGCTAAGTATTGTATGTAAATATTGTATGCTATTGGAAAGAGAATTGTTAAGGTTTAATTTAAAAAAGAAACCGAGTTTGAAAACATAGTTTGACATGTTGTAACTATCGTTCATTGTTATATTTTTTTAAAATTTAACTTCAACAACTCTGATATCAATAGCACAATAAACAGAGATCTGAACGTTTAATTATGCCTCTGGGCTGCACACAGTAGTGTGAAGTTTCAATGTAATGAATGTGATCAAATATTTGGAGATCGTTCGTCAATTGACAAATTTTAAAAATGCAAGGTAAAATTAATGTGTACCACGGTTACTTCAAAAAGAAAGAATTATCGGTTTGAATTTTTTACATACATATTTATTATTAGGGCAAGGAAGTTCATGAATTTTTAATCGTACATAAAATATGTAGTAAAAATATTTTTTATTGATTTTTTTTAAGTTTCCAATTTTTCTTTTTTTAACGTGCTTTAATTGCCATTAGTTATCGTCAGAAAGCTAGTAATTGTATTTTTCTGTTAATTTTGTTTTATAGCAAAATATGCCTTAATGTACATTTATTTTATAGCAACATAACAAAAATATGCACTTTTAGAAAAATATGCAAAAATATGAATTAACAAAACGATGCCGTTTTTCGAAAATTTGTTGATTCGCAAAGATATTTGTTAAAGGTTGTTTTGCAGCTAAAGGCAACAAACATGTATTTACATGAACTACCCAGCCCTATGTATTGTGTGTATGTCATACTTGGGAATTTTTCATTGGAATAGAAATTTAATTGGATTTACTTGAAGTCAACCACCCTAATGCCAAAAACAAATCATTTCAATTCAGTGCCAATAAATTTTTTGAATTGGAATTTATTAAACCAAATATTTTTCTTAAATTTGTTTTTTAACCAACGCAGATATTTTTGTAAACAAATTATGTTTTATAATTAATTATAATTGGTCGTTTCCGGCATTTTGCCAATTGAATAAAAATCATTTTCAATGATCAATTGTAATGCCAAAATTATCATTAACATTTCTATTAAATATTAAGAGTGTTTGGTAACTCAAAAATTTGTACAAATTTGTAAAGTCTTTACTGGATGGTGTTGGTTTACACAAATACTTAATAAGGAGAGAGTAAAGAGAACTTACTAGTTTTTAATGGATAAATTGTTGCCAGTAAAAATTTGTAAGAAAAAAAAACAAAGAATTTGTCCAAACACACTAAATATTTTTTTATAAAAGTAAAAAGAAATGTGTAAATATCAGCTTATTTACGATGGAAGACCGGAATATGTCTGGAGAACACTTCACATCTAATTTCCATTTTTTTTTATTAATAATTACTAATTCATACAAATTTTCCGTTTGCGTACTTTTTTGAATATTTTTCTTTTTGGTAGTAAATTTTGTCTTTAACTATCAGTAATTTTGTTACTGAGTAATTTTTACTAAACTTTACTAGAAAAGTACACATACAGATCAATGAAATCGTCTATTAATTTATTGGTACATTCAATTAACTAGTCTCAAGTATGATGCATGTACTATATTGTGTTGTTTTTTTTTTTGTACTAATCCAACAAACCAAACGATATTGTTTCGATACCATAACGATAAGATTTCGAGAGTGATATCATTAACGATCATATATAATAGGGACAGTGGAGAAAAATGCATCTTCGTTAATGATATTGTTTATCCATACAACAATGATGTCATAATGATACCAAAAATATCAAGCAGCGCATTAATTTTTTCGATATATTCCATGAAATGTATTGATAAATTATCGTTATTCAATAAAAATATGATATCATTTACGATAGCGAAATAAACCAAAATATATTTTATCTTTAACGATATCTAGAGTACTTTTTTTATTTTTTTTGTAAAATATATAAATTTTTAAATAATAAAAAAACCGCGATAATGAGTAAAAAATTTATTATTCACATATTTAATATTAAAAATTTTCAAATATATCATACACACTACTTTTTCGATAATATATAATTGAGGACAAAATATGATAAACTGATACGACAATATCACTAAAGTTTTGAAATATAATATCGTTTCTAGGTTTATTGTGAAATTATTAAATAAATACACTTTTTTTTAGTTATTGAATTTCAAATACATATTTTTTTTTTGTTTTTTTCTTTATGTGGGATGCTATCGACGTTGGCTTCTGAAATTGCCATACAAATTTGAGATAAGTGACGTTTTGGGATTGCCCCCAGTCATAAATTTTCCAATTTAAGGTTGACAAAGCAAAGTTGATTTATTACTGCGAATAATGTTGTCGATGCCTTTACTCAGTTCTAACTCATAGATGATGATGCGTACACGTAACAAAAAAAATCGCCTTTGACTCAAAAAGTTATTATTTTTATGCTACATTTAAATAATTTAAAAAAAATGTAAAATAAATAAAAATTAAATCGAAATTGGTTAAGATATTTTAAAAGGGAAAAAAATACAATACAAATGATGAACTTTTCAGCCATATTATTTCTAATTTATTTTAATTTTTTATTACGTATACGTATTGTGATAGAAACATTAGTTTTACCATATTAAATTCTTTATAAATAATTAAGCTTTCTCGAATTCTAGAATTGCTAGTATGCTAAAAGTACTGGACGGATTTGGCTGAAAGTTATGCATTATCTAACAGTGCATAACTTTCCTCACGGGCTATTCTGGTCAATAATTGCTTTTATGTGTAAATAAAAATTAATTTACTTCATGTTATTGTTCAACGTTTGCTTTATTCATACTTCGTCGGTAGCGTCGTCTCTTATTTTTATGTTAACATTTAAATCCTCAATCTTTATAGGATTTTCTTAACAGAAAATCACTTAAATTCTAAGGATATTTTTTGTGTTTTCTTAAGACAAATGCCCAGATTTCTTGCAGGGAAAATTTTTCTGTTGCCCCTATACTTTAAAAAGAAAATTCTTATGTGTGTACAGTGTTTTAGTTTTTCGTTTATTATATTAATAATTTTTTGTTTTGCTTAGTTTATTGTTAAATTTTTCAGTTAATTTAAATTGAAATTAATTATACATATATAATTTTTTATTTTAAAACTTTTTTATAAGAATACAATTAACAGACATTATTAAATTTTTATATACGAAATTCACATGTGAAATATTTATTTTTAAAAAACGGGACAATAAGAAAAAATAAAGCATAGTCAAAAAAATAATGCTTATGTTACAATGATTAGAAACAATTTGTAACAAAGAAAATGATAAAAAATTACAATAAAATGAGAGCGTTCTAAGTTTAAGGTGTTTAAGTTAAAAAGGTGTCTTTATTTATAAGATACTAGCGAATCCCGGCGTGCTTCGCTACGCATGAATACGTATTTGTTGTTGTTTTTTTTTTTATATAGACAAAATCACATGTTGACATGAAAAGCCATAACCGATTTCGGGCATTTCCATCTACACGACTATACGAACAACCCCTAAAAATTTAATCGAATTCGGTTTGACCGTTCGTGAGTTATAAAGTCACAACACACTTGCAACAATTTTTTATATAAATAGATAAATTAATTTTAAGACATCTCTTAATCCTATACCAAAATTTTTAAGCAATTTTGTTAGAGGTTTTAAAAAGCGGTTAATTTTATTTCAAAATAAATACTAAATTTCAAAGCGAGGAAAAATTTGTCCAATAAATTTTCGTTAATAAACTTAAAAATGGCTAACACTATTTGCTATCGGTTTAAATAAACCTACTAAATTAAAACTTACCTTCAGAGAAACTTGATTTAACGTCTATTGTTTTAAAAACAGAAAAATACAAATTATGGAAAATAAAAACACTTGTTTTTTGGTTCTATTTAACTATCAGAAGTTAAAATTTTATATTAACAATTACTTGGTTAATAATTATCAAACACAAGTTTTAATATGAAAAATTTGTTTTTTTAGTTACAATAATATAAAAAAATAGTCATATTAATTACTCAGTCACATCATTTGTTTCAATAGCCTCCGTAGCACTAGTTTCTTCTAGAATTTTTTGTTTTTTAGTTTCTTTTTGCTCGTCTGGTGGATCAGCTAAACGTTTTGCTGCTTTTCTAATGGTCATTTTAGCTTCATACAATTCCAATAGTTTGTTACCATCATACAACACAAATGGCAAAGTAGCTTTTTGATAATAATCTGATAAAATTTCCAAATTATTTATAACCATATCAAGCATATGAGATTTTTCACACCATATACCAGGAGCATCATTGCGCACTGGATTTATGTGTATATGAAGATGATAAAAGGAAGGTTGATAATGAATATACATGCGTAATTGGGTTGATAACAATCCATAATGTTTTTCTAAAGCTTCTGCAGTTTTTGAACGAATATTTCGCAAGAGGGGAAGATGTGAAGCATTGAGATCACGTAGAGATTTTATATCATGTTTATGAATTATAGCTAGTACATACAAAGTTTCTATATTCTTTCCATCCCATTTAAGATCAGGCAATAGAACAAAACCAGTTTCAGTATTAGTATCTTCAAAGATTATACGTTCCGTTTCTTGTTTATGTTCCAAAATATTATAAACCCACTAAAAATGTGTAAACTAGATTGCATTTGTTTTGCATATATTTTTTATTAACTTACCTCCAATGAAAATTGACTTGTGGTAATGTATGGTAGTGTCACCTCTTCGTACAGCTTGGGAGTCTCATTTATTAAATACTTTTGACATATAGAATACTTTTCAACATGTTTATCAGTGGCCGGATAAACGACTGTAACCTTTATACCTTAAATTTATAAAAAATAAACATGTAAACAAGTATTTGCAAAGTGTTTCCAAATCCACAATCTTACCACTTAGTTTAGCCGGTGGTATACATTGATAACTGCCATAAATGTTATTAATAAAATTAGTTTGTACTTCTAAATCACTGCCAAAGTAAGATGGTTCTGTTTTTGGTAGTTGTTCAACATTCTGGTCCACCTTTAACTGCTCCTTATTGCCATTTTCCTCTTTACCGCTTTTTACATCATTCGATTTTGCACTGGTGGTGGCTACATCACTTTCTTTGAATGCTTGTTTCTCAAGTAGAACTATAGCAATATCCCTATCGGATACATCAGGAAATTTACCTAATAACGCTATACTCTTATTACGTGTATTATTGTTAAGTATGCGTTGTAATTGGAATTTGCTTAAATCATAATTAGCTGCTGTTGTTGTTGCTGCCTCCGCTGCAGATTCTTGAATGTTACATAGCTCGGATTTTACTTCCTCAGGTGATTCCTTAGTTTCAACTAATTCGTTTGCATGTTCTTTATTATCTGCTATAATAATATCATTCTTTACTAAAGTTTCGCGCATTTTAGCTTAATTATTAAATTTTCCCACTAAAAAAACAAATAAGTTAGTAGTATATCAGAGATGGAAAGAGAGTTTTGAGATTTTGTGCCAACCAGTCAGAAAAATGTACTTTTTTACACTCACTGTACAAATTTTTTATATAGAGAAATTGACATGGTATTCCAGATCAAGTTTTGCTTCAGACGAACTAATTTACAATAACAAAATACAAGAACAAAATACATATTCTCACTAATTCGCCTGGCGATGAACGTCTTAAGGCAACACCGCATTAAGGTAGAATTAGCCATACGTAACGTCCCAATAAACATTGAAAAGCAAAAAATTCAAGTGATTTAAATATTGCTTGTATTGTGCTATGTACTAAAATCAAAAAACGAAAAATTGTATTTAAGTTTTTTTTTTTGTTTTAATTCTACATAAATATTCCATACAAATTTTGGTAGATATAGAATTGTTAAGTAGTTATAGCTGCTTAAAAAGTAAGAAGGTACAAAAATGCTGCCATGTATTGGAAATTGTTTTCTCTTTTAAATGTAAACAAAAATATTTAAAATTTTTGTATTTTTTATTTGATAAAATATTAAAAACAGCAAAAGCTAACAAATTAATTATGTGTTTGCTAGTTAAGGTAAAGCAGGCTAAACAATATAATTTCTCTATTTCGCATTCCTACGAGGTCAATATATGAAAACTGCTTTCGCATTTGTTTACAAAAAAATAAAGTCAATTTCTTTACAAGTAGTTATAGATATAAAAGGACATGTAAAGAAATATAACTACAATTATTTAAAATATATAAAAAGAACTATTTAAAGGAAATAAATCAAAGATTTTAAACGAAAAAAATTATTTTTTTCGCAATTTTGTGATTGTAACAAATAAAAGTGGTAGTAACACGGTACCAACGAAATGTACAACAAATACCATGCTTTCCATCCCTGTGGCGTGTAGCTGTTTTGTGCGGTACAATCAGATGTGACACGGTTGTATTTATAATATATTAATAGAATTGCCAGACTAAGTTTTTAATGCATTAGCCAATATACAAACCACTGGTGAAGACATACAAATTTTGTTTCACTAATCGTTGGTTTATGTCAAATAGTTTGCAGAATAAACAAAGTCAAGTCATAATTAACCCTTTGTCTTGCTATCCGTTAGGCTTTAGGCAATCCCACTACATAGTACATGCAAAAATTTCATAATAAGAATGTGAGCTTCCACATGACTCTTAAACGGGTACGCGTATTTACATATACACTTGTGCTCATATAATTAAGTCAACAAAAATAACTACCGTTATTTTTTCAAATAATTAAAATCATTTTTTCATAAAATGACAAACTATGTGTGATGTGGAGATTGCTATATTTCTATATACTACCGCTCATATAATTGA
Source organism: Eustalomyia histrio (assembly GCA_949748255.1). NCBI lineage: Eukaryota > Metazoa > Arthropoda > Insecta > Diptera > Anthomyiidae > Eustalomyia > Eustalomyia histrio. Next base: position 216,654,665 of record OX456523.1, read on the forward strand.
GTCATTGCAATTCTTAACGGTAATCTTCGTCTTTATACATTCAACCTTTAAAATAAATAATTAAAAACACTTGTACCAAAAGATTGTTAAAATAGTTTTTATTATCACCTCACACAAATGGGGAAAAAAAGAGTTCATCGCCATGCGAGACAAAGATATTATGGGAAAGCCAAATATGTGATCTGTTCAAGAGAAAAAGTAAACAACGCAATACAATATTATAAAAAAATTTGTCTTTTAATAAGTTGCCGAGCAATAAGCCAAGAAAAACGACACCTAATGTGGATGGGGATTTGATCAGAATGAATAAGGCCGACCCTTTTTTAACCTCTACCAAAATTATAACTCAAACGAGTATCATGTAATAAAAATATCAACACAAACTGACCGTTGTTGCTTACGGGAAAATTCTTTGAATGGAAGAATCCAGAGACGTAAGCCCAATGTGTCTAAAAAAATTAAAAATAGATTGTCGCTTGTTTATAGGGACGAACCCAAATTTAACGTGTTTTGAAATGATGGTAGGCCGTACCTTAAACGTCTATCGTTACAAGAACAAAACTTACGCTACACAAAAAAACGAAAACATAGTCGTTCATATGTAATGGTATGGAGCTGTTTTACATCATCTGGCGTTGGTCGAAATCAATGCCAAAATGACAGGCGTTATGTACGCATATAATTTGCTATTAGCTTGTGTATTGCGATAGGACAACGACCCCAAGCACGGGTCGTAATGCAAATTGCATCAAGAATGGCCAGACTAAAGTGCACACCTAAATCCCATAAAAAATGTATGAGTAATCATAAAAAGAGTATAAGCTGCAAGAAACTCTGCAAACCAAGCAAACTTGTGAAAAATAGATAAAGAAGAGTGATACAAAATAACACCTGTTCATTAAAGGTTTTCCAACTAAATATTGGTCATACGATAATACTGGTAACAATTTCTAAAAAACCGTGAATTTCGAAATTTTAAAGTGTGAATTAATGTTTAATTTAAAAATTAAATAAAGCTTTTCTATGAAATTTTTTTTTATTATTTAGCTAAGTGATTTAATTGTATGGGCACAAGTGTATGTGAGGGTTCTCAAACGAAAGGAAATTTTCTTAGGATCTCAAAAATTCCAGGGGGGTCATACATTTTCCTTTTTTTAATAAAGTACACTTAATCGGGACACTAAAGGGCTCTTAAGTGAATCTAGAAGGAGCCACATATCATGTATCATGAAACAAAAGGAAATTTCCTTTCATTTGAGTACCTACACTTACATATATGTTACTACGCGTACCGGTTTTCTCAAAAAAAGTACGCCAACGGAAAATTTCTAATAATTTACAAGTTTGTTAAACAGCTAATTGAAGTACCAAATGCAGAATTATCGGTGTGCAATAAGATGATTTTTGATGTAAAATATCTTATATATCTTTTCCGTGGTGCTTGCATATAACAACATAAGAGTAAAATATTATTTTCTATTTACAAAAAATAATCACATTATTAGGTGTGTTCGACGTACTTTACCGCGGGTGCCCGCGGGAACCCAATCTTACCAGAAAGCGTTTCTTGTAACAAAAATTGGGTAAATGAGAGCGTTCATGAGAGAGTAATTGTGTTTCTCATTTTACCAGAACTTACCCGTACTTTTTGTTTGGGTAAAATGGTAAAATTGTCAAATCATCAGCTGTTGCTAATAAATTAGCCGTTTTGCATTTTTGAAAAAAATTGAAGTTAAATAAAAATTTACTATAAATAACTTTTCCTTCTTAATAATGAAAAATACATTTGAAAATGTAAATAGATATTTGCCATTTCAAATATATTTATTATTTAAGCTGTTTTTTAATATGAATAAATTTGACGTTTATTTTTGGGTATGAAATGTGGTTTTGTGCGTTCGCAGTATTTTGGGCATTTTTATGGTTTTGTGAGAGAATTTTTTGATTGCTCTCATTTTACCAGACTTTACCCAAAATTACCTCGTACAGACCTAATATAACATACCATCTTTGGCTACAACCACAAATAAAAAAACTTTAATTAACATGCCAGGGTTGCCACAAATTGAATTAAAAATCTCAATGCCGGAATTTTTTAAAATTACAAAAATCTTCAAGCTGCCTATGAAATATTTTTTTAAAGTTGGACTCACGCTCGAAAGTAAAGTGTACTAAAATGGTGAAGATGATTAATGATTAATTCGGGAGAACATGGTTTAAATAAAAGCACATTTTTCACATTTAGTTTTTTTTATTGTTTTTGTCTTCATTATATGAATTTTTTTTATTTTTTGAAATTTTTTGTTATGAGTTTTATCTTCTTTCTTTTAAATAATATATATATATATATGCATTGTATTACTATGTTTTTTTTCGTTTTTCAGTAATACTTTATAGTTTATAGATTGATGACTTTAATTAAAATTATTTATTATACTATAGAAATTAAGAAATTACTTCATTTTGTTTTTTTTTTTTATAGTAGAAATGGCATTTTTGTTTGTATTTAGAAAATTTAAAATGATTTTTTTTCCAATTCTTATGGAAAAGATGGATTAATGTATTGATTTAATTGATTTTTTTCTTCTATTTTATGAATTACAGTTAATACATTTAATAAGCTATGTTGGATTTTTTATGTAAGGGTGTGTATGTTTTTTTCAATAATTTTTTGTTTACATGTAGCATCAATCAAATATATTTTGTTTGTTTTTTTTTTTTTAATCTTCGTTTAAATATATAGATTTATTTACTGATCATAATCAATAATAATAATAATAATAACTTTTAGTAATAATAAAGCGTATTTTTTTTTATTTATTTTTATTTAAATGGATTTTTTGTGTATGCTTAAAAAAATGTTTAATATGAATAGTCACAGTCATTAAATAAAATCTTTTTTCAATGTTTTTTTTATCAGTTTTTGTTATTAAATTATACTTAAAATAGTTTACACAGCGTAAATAGAAAAAATGTCAATATTTATTTGGGGGGACTTATTTTTGTTTATCAAGCAAATTGCTGGAGAGTTAAAATGTGTCTTTGTTTAAATAATGAAATTATTTTTTATGATTTTTGTTATACTGCTTTATGGAAGCCTTGATTTGTTATCAATTAATTTAGAAATTTAATTTATAACATTTTTAATTTAATTTCGAAAAAATGTATTTCTAAAAATAAGATACTTTAGAAATTTCCGCCCTTAAACACCAGTTTTTACAACTGTGAATTCAGTCCTGTGTTGTAAAAATTTTGTTTGATTCGAAAAAGTAAAAATTTGTAACGTGAATATATTTCTTTGATTAGAATTAATTAAAATTAATTATTAATTTTCTTAATTTTTCACTTTACTTAAAACATAACCTAATTTGTATAGAAATAACGTGAAATACAAAATAAGCAGCTTAATATTTTTGACTTAAAAACAATAAATATCAAAAAAATTATCTGAAACTATTGTGTTTGGCATATTTTTTAGGGTCTCTCTTATTAGCTACTCTTCTCTCTTTCTGTTTCTCTTTATCTATAATTTTTTTAAAATGAATATAGGAAAATTTGACTGAACTCAATACTTTATTAAAACAATGTTTTTAAAGAGTTTTTAAATAAAATTGAGTCATTTTAGCTTTTTTGGAGTTTTGCAATATATAAAAATATGCGTTTTTGTTGAAAACTTTACCTTTCCTAAAGATGTTTAAATAAACAAATATAAAAAAATAAAGTTTGACCAACGAGAATGGTTAATGGCTGTAAAGTTGTAACAAAATTTCAAAGTTGTAAATTAGAAAATACTTTAAATTTTTTGATACACAAGTTTACAAAATTTTAAATTTGCTATACCCAGGTAAAAATGTTCATATATCGTCATATATGGTTTCCTGTATGATCATATATGAACATATATGTCTTGTAGATAAGCATGTATGGACAAATACCTTCAAAGAAAATGCTCATAAATGGAAATATATGATACCATATATTGGCTTATATATGTTCATTTATAACATATATTATTCCATATATGTGTTCTGTTTTCTTGTTTATCAGATATAGCCATATATAATGGCAAACTTTCTTTTTTCAATGTAAACCCTTGTTCTACCGAATTATGATCCAGTTAAATTTCTTAAGCGAAAATGTACGTAAACATAATTTTCAGACCTCTACGCAAAGGGATGCTCCCCGGCATGTGGCTAGACACCATTTTGGCAAGCACGCTAACAGAAAAATATCCGAAATTCCAAGGTCATGAGCGCCAATTGGCGAAATGTGAATATACAAATATATTTACGAAATGTTTATTTTTGTTCTTTCAGGATTTAATGCACATTAAAAAAAACAGTTTGTTTGTTTCTTCATTTGATTTCATTTCTTCATCCACAATCATTTCATCTTCATGATGGTGTTTATGTGTGTAACATATTTCTTCATGTTCACGAAATGAAAAATTAAATGTAAACGATTTGTTCTAGTGTTGAATATGAAATGAACATTTTTTGCAAATCTCACGAAAAGAAAGAAATGTGAATGAATGTTCAAAAGGTAATGTTCATGGACAATATTTTCTTCACGTAGATTTTCATGAAGCTTTATGAGGAAAATATTTGATATATTTTTTTTACAATGAAATATAAACTAGCTAATTTTTTTTTGTTAATTGATTCTTCATTAAATCAGTTTTTGATCTCAGTATTTTGAACAATACATTTGATTTACTTAAAAATAGTTTTAAACTAAATGACCTATCGTGATTTATGTATCATTTTTTATTTTTAAAAATAACATGTTCCTCAAAAAAAAATTATTTGTTTGCTAAAAATTCCTTAATTTCTTCAGAATGTATGAATTCATCAACAACATTTAAGGTGAAAAATATTTGTGGTGAATACATAATATTATTACCCTCTAAGAGACTGATGAAAAATATGAGAAAATATTTTATTTACTAATCGCTACTATGAAATTACATTAAAATACACCATTTAGAGGTAACTTTACATTTTCACTCATAACTTTTTAACCGCTGGATCGATTCTGCTCATTTTCAATACCAAACTGATCAGGAAGATGTTCATTTATCTAGGTAAAAATAATCACCTCCGCTTGCTTCGCCCCCGCCGAAACAAATATGAAATTTTTAAAAAATCGACATTTTTCTAAGACTTAGTTAAACTTCTTGATACAGCAGATTTATGCTCCTTTAGTAACAAATAATTTAGTCTTTGCAGAACAATTTTGTCTACTTTTTTGGCGGAGTTACAAACGTTTGATATAAAAACGCGGAAAAAAATTTTACCAATTACCACTCTAAGGCCGAGTTTTTGGGATGCAGATTATCTTTAAACTCAGTTTATCGCAGTTTGTAACATGAATACTGATTTTAAAATTTGTTTTAATTTTTTTATTTTAATGAAGTCCAAAATTTTATGTAACAAAAAGTTGTTTCGACAAATTTATGTAAATAAACATGGAAATGGCAGACAAAATTCGATTTCGGTTTAACTAAACCAAGTTTAATTTACATCTCAAATACTCGGCATAAGACAAATTAAGATCTGTTCAGTTTTATTTAGTAAAATTTTCCAAAATAACCATTATTTTTTATTCTTATCAATTTATATTGGACAACACTGTGTTTTATTTTTAAAGCCATCAAATGTCTGACATATTATTACTTGGGGCCCTCGAAAAATTAAATATGGTTTTGAATAATAAATATTAGCTGCAGATCCTTATGTTACAAATATATACCCAGATATCAAAAAATATTTGAAAAATGTAGCCAACAATTCAGAACAGTTTTTTTTGTGGGATACTGTAATAACACAAAACGTTAAATTCAATATTCCAAGTTTTAGTATTTAAATGCTAAATTTTCTCGAACCCACAAAAACAAACGCAACTTAAAAAATAACATAAATTTTTTAATAGAATGTGTGAACAAATTTTGATTGCATAATTGCAAATTCCAAAAATAAAACAAAACATTTTTTACAAATGAAATGTTGTGGTCATGAACACTCCAATTCTTAAAAAAAAGATCATTAGAAAGAGCTACGAATTATTTTTTTTTTTTTTAACTTCAAATATATTAAATATATAAAAAGTTAAACACAAAGCAATCGTTTATTAACTTTTAAATTTGTTCATATTTTTTTATCAGAAAGTTAGAAAAATAGTTTTTGTAGAAAAATTTGCAGTTTCTAATAAATTTTGATTAAAGAAACACTTTAAGATATTAAGATGTTTTTCGTTATACTAATGGTCATATTTTAAGAGATTTTAGAAACATTTTCTGTTTTATATAGAATTCCCAGAATTTAAGAAGTTATTACAAATCTATGTACTTTGAGAGATATTTACCATATATATAAATATTCTGTGATTATTAATTACAAATTTATATATAATTTACCAAGCTTTCACTGTATTTAAGGGTTGGTGTTCTAATATTCGTTTGTAGTTAGAGAAATAACTTAAAGTCTTACCTTTTATAACTTATATCAATCAGTCTATTGCATAAAATTTGTTGAGAATTAGTTCCATTTCAAGATTGATGACTTCTCTTTAATATGTAATATAGCTTATAACATAAGGCGACCTGATACAGCATCAATTTTTATGAAAATGTAAAAAAAACATAAAAGTTGACACAAATTAACGAATAGATATAAAAATATTGGGAAATTATTTGTTAGCATGTTTTAAATCCTTTTTCCATTTTTCAAACTTTCTGTGTATTATATTGATTTTTCTTTCCATTTCAACTTGTTTTTACCATAAATAATAAAAAAAAATATGTGTTTTTTTAGTTTTTAATTGTTTGAATACTATTAATTGATAGTTGCAGTTGAGGAGGTGGAAGCGTTGGTGTTAGTATTTGTAGAAGAAGGTAAAGGGGGAGCTGAAATATTACTTAAAAGAGGAGCAGTAGACAAAGAAGAGACATTTATAGCAGGATCTATATATTGATGCTGGGTTTGATGATGGCTAGTTGTTGAATTATCTACCACATCCATAGATACCATAGACGGATCTATATGTTGATGTGATTGTTGTTGCTGCTGACGATGGGGAGGAGAATGTTGTTGTTGCTGCTGATGTTGTTGTTGTTGTAGATGATGTTGCTGCTGTATTTGCTCGTGTGGCACATACATAACATGACCAGCTAAAGGATCCGCCATAGGCACAGTTACAGTACCACCCGGCGATAAACCCAAAGCTGAGGCTGCCGCCGCTGATGGCGGTATGGGAGATGATATAGCCGAGGCCATTTGTGACTGACTCTGCTGTTGCAGTTGCAGCTGTTGTTGTTGCTGTTGCTGCTGTACTTGCAGCATTAGTGATGCTGTAGCGGCAGCTGCATCTGTATCAGCTACAGACCAATTTCTTTCCATTTGATTTAATGATGTCATACTAGGATTTGCTGGTAATGTCTTTGTTATTATTATGGCGTTGTTATTATTATTGTTGTTGTTGTTGCTGCTAACATGTCCATTATTATTGCTTGTAGCATTTGTATTATTTCCACTTGGTTCATTTATAGTAGCACTAAATGTACGCTCTTGAGCTCCAAATTCACCAAATGCTGCTCCACCCTCCGAAAAAGTACTGCGCAGTGTTTCTTCTAACAGTGCCTGTATCTTATCCTGATCATCTATATGCACAAAACCCAATCGTACCAATTCTTGTGTTAAATCGGCAGAGGTATCATTTTCGGTTACATCACACGACAGCTGACGATTCATTTTATCATCCATGCGTAATAAAATAGTCATAAGAATATCACTTCTTCCCTCCTTAAGCTTTTTAACACTACACATCATATTGACAATACGACGTGATTCAATATCAACTGGTTCCGGTGTGGCAGATTTAACGGAATCAGCACGTTCAGGTGAAGCTGCTCTTGAACGAAAGTGGGGTGGTTTCTTACCACTAAAAGCTGTTAAAGGATAAACACCAAATTTAACATCTTCCACAAATTTCTCCAATTTATCGGCAGAGGGTACATCGCATAAACGATATTCCTTTATCGAGGGAGGTTTTGAGGCAGGTTGTTGTTGCTGTTGTTCTTGTTCCTCTGGTGTTGTAGCTGCTTCTTGTTGTTGTTGATGTACTGTATCATCTGCACTTCCAGCTATATGTATGTGGGCCATTACAACATCGGGGCGATTGTAACGCTGCATCATACCATCTATAACGGTTTCCGAAAACATTGTACGATTTTTAGGTGAAAATATTAAACAATGGGCAGCCAGTAGTTTTAATGAATGCACCTGTTAAGGAAAAAACGAAAAAAAAATAGGAATGGTATCAAAGAAAAAATGTACCACAAATTTCTTTTAATTTAATAAATTAAAAGAAATTAGCATCATCATCATCTTTTTCGTATGTCTAATGACTTTTTTACAACTGTTTGTAATATTTCAATTTTTTTTTATTCATAATTCAATTACTAATGAAGGTTGAATCAGTTTGTTGTATTATACAGAGTGTTTCCATATTAGAGGTCATTTTATTAAACAAAAAGTTCAATGACAAAAAATTTGTTGCAAATAGAATAACTGCTATTATACAATAACATTATAACATGAGCACTGGTTGTCTGGCAAAGTACTATGTGCATATGGCACATGATACTTATGTCACTACTGCAGCGTGATTCATTTTGTTTTTATAAACTGTTGCAATGTTTTTAGAATAAATTTATTTATTTATTTCAGCTACAGCTTAAAAGAATTAATTCTTTTTGAAATGAATTCCAAAAAAAATATTAATACGTTTTAATTTAATTGATTTAAAAGAAAGCGCCATTAATTAATACATAGGCATTTAGTTGGTTCTTCCAACAGTCATAAAAAAAAGTTTGTTGTTCTTTTGCATGCTTATTTGATTTATAAGTGTGTTATAAAAATCAACAAAATATGTATGAATACAAATATTAAGCATTAATATAAAACACTTCATTTACTAATGAATTCCTCTTGACTTCATTCAATTATGCACTTAACTCTTAAAAGGAATTGAAGTTTTAATATTCTGAAAGATTTATCTTTTTCTTTGAATTTCCTGAAGGAATTAACTTTGTCTTTTAATTCCCTAAAGGAATTAATTTTAACCTTTATTCTATGAATTCCAAATTTTACTTAATGCCTCGAAGAACTGTACTTTTTACCTAAGAAAATAAAATAAATAAATAAATAAATAAATAAATAAATAAATAAATAAATGCAATCATGTCAATGATTACATTTATTTATTTTCATTGCAATTAAATTTATTCCACGAAAAATAAAAAAAAATTGTTTCGTGTCCTACATGACGCAGAATGGGTTAGAATAGGTGTGCATGACGAAAAATAATAGATAAGAAATGGCAGGTTTGGGCATACATTATTTGATATAGTATAAAGGGTGAAAATTGGGTTTTGAAAATTGAAAAAAAAATAAAATTTAAAAAAGTGAATGAAATATTTATTTGGGGCCAGGAGAAAGTCTCCCCCTTAACGGTCTGCCCAAACCGCTCGAGCTAGGAAGTTGAAACTTGGTACAAAGGCTTCTCCTTAGGAGTAGTCGGATTTTTTGGAAAAAAATCTACGGGAAGGGGCAAACAAGGGAAAAATTTTCCCCCTTGACGGCCTGCCAAAACCGATGGCGCTGGGAAGTTTTAATTTGGTACCTCCTTCGACATAAACATCCACCAAGGTCGGGTTTTTGGAAATTCCTACGTGGAGGGACAAAAAAGGAAAGTCTTCCCCTTAACGGTCGGCCCACAACGATTTAGTTGGGAACCTGAAATATAAAAAATGTGTTACCTGGAGTAGGGGCTAACTCATTGATAATTAAACCTTTTAAAATTTTGGCCAGGGGCTTGGTAAAAATGGGAGTTCAAAGGGATAAAATCTCCCAGGAAGCTGAAATTTGGTATGCAGATTTCCTTTCCAGTCTAGACAACAGCTAAGATGGGATTTTTGCAAAATCCAATGGGAAGCCAAAAATGCGAAAATTTTTCTCCTTGACGGCCTGCTAAATTCGCTGGAATCACGAAGTAAAAATTTGGTATGTATGATACACTTCCGACGTAGACATCTGCCTAGACGTTATTTTCAAAAATTCCTACGAGGAGGGGCAAAAAGAGGAAAGTATCCCCCTAACACCCTGTCATAACAACTTGAGTTGAGAAGCTTAAATATATTATGAAGGTTCTTCCTCAGCTAAGACGGGATTTTTTCAAAAGCCTAGGGGAAGGGGAAATTCTCCCCCCCCTTGACGGCCTGTCAAAACCGCTAGAGCTAGGAAGGTAAAATTTGGTATTAAGTTTCCTCCTCCGTCGTAAACATCAGCTAATAGGGATCTTTGTATTCTATCCTGCTGGCTCTTATAGAATTTTTTAAATTTTTTCGCTATAATTTACCAATAAAATTGATCACGTCTCTTTATATTTGAACTATTTAAATAGAAGAATTTCCATATTTTTTCATGGATTATTTTGTATTTTATGGATTTGTTATAAGAAAAAATAAAAATTGTTCATTACAGAAAACGCATTTTGCATATATACAAGAATTAATACGCGAAAAAATAATTATTTTTGTAAATCAGCGATTTGATTCAATATTTTATAAATCAATTTATTAAATCAGATTTAAAATCATAGTTGATTGATCAATTTTATTTGAATCTTTTTTGATTGAATCAAATCATTTCAAACATAATTCTTTAAAATAATTGCTATTTTAATTTTTTCCACCAGTGCTTTTTTTTAATAAAAAAAAATGTATTTTCCGCTAGTTTTTCTTTAAATACTATGTAGTGCTATGTGAACATTTTGGTCAAAATTATTCATGCCCCAATGACATATCCAGTAAAACGTCTTGAACTTAAATTTTTTCTAAAAACCTAAATTACAGATTATAGTCAAATATTTCACCACTACACAAAATGCTTTCGATTACGGTCCATTTATAATTCTCACAACTGTAAACCCTCTTATATACTTGAGCTTGAGCCAAAATTAAATTTGTTCGTGATTATTCCTTTTATTCGTTTTTTTTTTTTATTTTTTCGATTTTTTACATGTATAATAATATAGCAGATTAATTTTCTTTATGTATAAGGTAGAGTTTGCATTTCGGTTTTAACCGTAACTGTAACCGCGGTTAACCTCATTAAATTAAATACGGTTGCGGTTAAAATTTAATTTTTTAAAACGTAGGTTTTATAAATAATTCAATATAAAAAAGGTGTAAAAAATTTGACATTAGCCAACCCCAAAAATAGCTGTCGGTTTATATGCAACTTTTTGGCATTTTCTTTTAATCAATAGTTAACTCTTGTTTCAACATTTCAGTATAAAATTAAACAATATTTGTGTTATAAATTCGGAAATTTTTATAAATTTGAAATCATTATGTTTACATAGATTTAGTAGAAAAATAGGTTGTTAAAATTTGGGATATTAGAGGCAAACAAATTACCGTTCATTTAAACGGACACTGTGCACTAATTGGATAAAATTTACCAATCGATCAGACTGGTATTTGTCTTAAATTTAAGCAGTTATTATTCAAATACATTTCATAAAAGTAGAGAGCAAAACTTGCATTAGTTCCACAACTATATCTTTTTAGCCAACACTAGTTCCTCGCCACTAGTTCTATGAAATACGAGGGCGGATCAATAAGTCCGTGATTTTTCGAACTTCTCTCGTAGTTATATGAAATGCAACACCATCAAGTACCTCCTGTTATTAGACTACTGTCAAATTTTGAGCAAGTTCCGTCATTTACTTTGCGTTTAACAACTGTTCAAAACATAAAACCTCGTGGACTTTTTTAAAAATGGAAAAAAGTGAATTTCAAGTGCACTCGTATTTTGAGGAACAGGTACTAGTCAACGAAACAGTTCTAAAATTTATTGTTTTCTTGTTTTTGTATTAAATTCTCACGCTAGGAACTACGAGGGCGGATCAATAAGTCCGTGACTTTTAAATGAAACACAGTTTTTTTTTGCAAAAAATTTTATTTATCAACATAATCTCCTTTTAGCTCAATACACTTAGTCCAACGTTTCTCTAATTTTTGTATCCCTTCTAAAAAATAGGATTTTCCGAGGTCCATAAAATAGACATTTGTTTGATCAACAATTTCATCGTTGGAGCCAAATCTCTTTCCACCAAGCCATTTCTTCCATAAAATAGACATTTGTTTGATCAACAATTTCATCGTTGGAGCTAAATCTCTTTCCACCAAGCCATTTCTTTAGGTTTGGAAATAGGAAATAGTCACTGGGGGCTAAATCCGGAGAATAAGGCGAAAGAGGGAGCAATTCATAGCCTAATTTATGACCTGTATTGGCCGTCCAGAACATTCAGCGTCATTTGTACTTGTGTGACCACAACAGAAGTCCGTAAACCACTTTTATACCATTGAAATCATTGGTGCAGAGTCCCTATAGTATTTATCAAGCTTTTCCTTGGTTTAATTGACATTTTTTTTCGCAAAAATGAGCAAAATGAGAACTCGAAATACTTTTTTTTCATTTTTAAAAAAATCCACGATGTTATATGTTTTGAACAGCTGTTAAACGCAAAGTTGCATTTCATATAACTACGAGGGAAGTTCCAAAAGTCACGGACTTATTAATCCGCCCTCTTAGTTTCATGAAGCCATCAAGGAGCAATTATCCCTATAGTGGAAAAGTTTCAAGAACTATTCAAAATTTTGTGTAAAATATATATTAGTAATAAATATATATGAGGTGTTAGTTACTCAATTTATAATAAGTTGTCCTTTCTTCTTGCTTTTTGGCAGGAGAAATTTTATAACTTTTTTTTGTTAATTTAAGGTGGAAATAATATTTAAAATTTTTAAAGTTTATCAAATAGCTCTATGGAGCTGTTTTTAAACTTAGTATCAAGTTCTGGCAACCGATGCGGAAGTCATGTATAACTTGTTCCAACTTGTTCCTAAAACACACCAAAGATGTAGTTACAATGAAAACATGACTCCTTTGCAAGGGATCTAGAACTAGTTAGACCACCAGTAGTTCCAGGGTTGCTCTTAAAGAATATGTTGTTATTCCCTGAGAATAAATAATTTTATAACGGGGTCCAAAAATTTTAGGGGGTATATTTTAACCTTTTTTATGTTAAAATTTTATGAAAAAAAAAAAAATTGCTTAAAAAATAGTTTATAGTGGGGGCGGTTAACCATTAACGGCGATTAACCTCATCCATTTTAAACGTAACTGCGGTTAAGGAAAATTGCGTTTAAATCCAAACTGTAGTATTAAGTATGGTAACACTTAATTCCAGTGGTTCAGGCGATAAAATAAATTCTTTCAGGTTTAATTTTTTAAATTTTAAACTGGCTCTTAAATAAGCATTCTACTCTTAGCTTGGACTATAAACTGCTGCTAAAGCTGTTCTCAACCCGATTTGGATGTATGGTATACAGCTTTGGGGAACAGCATCGTCCTCAAACATAGAAAAATTACAAAGAAGACTGTCCAAACTCTCAAGGCTCATCACTGGAGCCCCATGGTATCTTCGAAATGATAATATTCACAACGACCTCAATGTTCAAATAGTTAAAGAAGAGATTAAAAATGTATGCACTAAATACGTATCCAGATTAGCTGATCATCCTAATCTTCTAGCCAAAGATTTGCTTTCATATAGCAGTTACAGGCGTCTAAGTCCCGTTTCACACAGAGCAACATTTGTCGCGCAACTCTTGAGTTTGTGGGAGAGAGGGAAAAGAAGAGTGCGGGTTGGTATGGAGTTGCTTGTTCTCGGCAATACGTTTTGTTTTTTCATTCTTCGTTTTGTTTTTTTATTCTTCGTGTTTTTTTTTATTCATTTTAAACCAAATGTAGACGAAAGTTGCTCAAAAAAGTTTCTCTGTGTGATATTAAAGGCAACTTTAAAAGAGAATTGACAATAATCGCCGCGACAAAAGTTGCTCTGTGTGAAACGGGACTAAGCAAATTAGACACCCTCGCCCAACTATACCAACGAAATCCCTGCAGAAAAACATTTAGATTTAAGATTTGATTACTTATTGTAAATTCCCTGCGGGAAATATCCAATGAGAAACAAGAAATGAGAGAATAACGACATTTTCAAATGTCAAATTGTACGAAAAAATAACTAACTCTCTTATTTCAAGCTCACGCTCTAAAATAAAAGAACACAATTTAAATAAAAGTAATTACAAATAAAATTCGCAATAGATTAAAAAATACTCAATGGAATTAAGAAAATTATTAAAATTCAACAAATAATTTAAAGCAGTTGCGCCTTATATATGTATAATTAGAAACTTAGATGTATTTTTAGACTAAGATCGTCGATCCTGAAGCTAACTATTCTCTAAAATTTGTTAATTGCAATTTTTTTTAAATTAGTCTCTTATTTTCGCTGCACCAATACTGAGTTAGTTATTCCGATAATCCATAACACGAGTATTGAGAATTCTTTATTGGTTAGAGCAATATAAAATAGTTTAAACTAATTTATTCAAATTCTTTTATACAAAAATAAAATGAATCTTGGACATAGGCCTTTTTTGCATTAAAAAATATTTTTTATGGACATGTTTTTTTATGAAAATGCTTTGCTTGTAAATCTTGATTTGCTTATTAATCTTGATTTGATTTCCAATCATCATTTATATCGGGTCCTGCTGCATTATTTCTGGTGATTTTGCTTGTTTTTAAGCTTTTGTACCAGTAATGAAACTCGTGGGAAACTTCGTTCTTTTGGATACTTATAGGAAGGCTGCTTTTATACACCTTTTTGATGTTAACTTCTTGCAAATCTATCGGCCGATCTTTATCAAAATTTTTGTTATAATTCCAGCAAATCAGTATACCGCATTTGGGTTATATTATAAGGATTCTCTTTGCTTTTAAATCGTTTATACCAAAATATTCTTCTTTTGCTTTTTGATAACACTGTGCATGCTATGAACATTCATGTAACTGTGTTCACTTTCTAGAAATTTATGTTCAATTAAATAAAATACAAACGCAAATTTCAGATCTACATCATCAAATTATTTCTAAAAGTCAGGAAGTACCATTTGATTCCATGGAATTTGATTTTGAAGCTGGGATTTCACAAATTTATATCACAAGTTTTATTGGAATATCCAAAACTTTGTTCTATTTTATCATTAAGTTAAAAAATATTTTTGGTAATAGCTATATTTAAACAAAATGTTTATCTTTTTTAATGCAAGTTGAAGAAGAACCACACTTCGGCTTTTTGCTTCACACATTTTGGTGTTTTGGACATAGAATGAATTGTTTTGATACAAGAACTACAAATGAATGTTACTTATTAATAATAATAATTAGCAATTAATTACTTTGTGATCGAATTTGATACTTTTCTTAACAAGCTGCTAAAGCTAATTTGAGTACGCTCGTATTCTCGATTTAAAATTTCAATTCTAAAGTACCAAAAAACGATATTTTTATACTTTTGAGATCATTTTTGAATTTAAATCAATCCAACTTTGTTAAATACAATTTTTCACTATTTTTTTTTTTTTTTTTTTTTTTTGCAGAAAAATTTTTTTCTTAACTCTATTAAATATTTTTCTAAGCATATATTCAGTAAAGTTTAGAAAAATATTTAATAGAGTTAAGAAAAAATTTTTCCACAAATAACATAACATTGCAGTTTTTGTTTGCAGAAAAAAAATGTTTTTGCCAAGTTTTTTTTATATATTTTTTTATTATATTTTTTATATGATATTTTTTTTATATCAAAATGTGTGAAAAACGATAGAAAAAAGAAGTTTTGTATCATTTTCTGTAATAATTTCTATATTTATTCATCTTTTTCAAGCATTTCTTCTTATAAGCTCTTAATGTCACATAACAGGGAATCCAACTGTTCAAGTCTAGCAGTCACTTGATATAATCTTTCTCCATGCTTGTCAGTATCAATAGGGTTCAGAAAAAAAAAATCATTCGAAAAAGAAATATCGCTAAATTGAAATTTTTAATCGCGAATTCGAGCGCTAACTTCGAAAAACGTCTAGCACCACTGAATTCAGCATACTCGAATCAGCTTTACTAGTATCCTACTACCAGCTTATAAAAATTTGCTACTAGCACAGTGTTATTAGGTTCATTCGCTTACTTTTCTTAGTCAAGTCCAGTAAGATTTACTCAGTAACAAACTTACAGAGATTAAGACCAATTTACTCTCAAAATGAAAATTTTCTAAAAAAGGACGCGAACGGAAAATTGAAATAATTTACAAGTTTTTTAAACAGCTGATTGCAAAACCAAATGCAAAAATAAATATAACTGTTCGATATGAAAAAAAAAGGATTCTTGTTGTAAAATCTTAAGCAGAAACATTTTAGAAAGTTTTCTTATATTTTCTATAATTCATTTAACAATAGGTGTGTTCGACGTACGTTACCGCGGGTGCCCGCGGGAACCCAATCTTACCAGAAAGCGTTTCTTGTAACATAAATTGGGTAAATGAGAGCGTTCATGAGAAAGTAAATGTGTTTCTCTTTTTACCAGAACTTTTACTTTTTGTTTGGGTAAAATGGTAAAATTATCAAATCATCAGCTGCTGCTAATAAATTAACGGTTTTGCATTTTTGAAAAAAAAATTAAAGTTAACTAAAAATTTACTATAAACAAATTTTCCTTCTTAATAATGAAAAATGCATTTAAAAATGTAAATAGATATTTACCATTTCAAATATACTTATTAATTAAGCTGTTTTTTTATATGAATACATTTGACGTTTATTTTTGGGTATGAAATGTGGTTTTGTGCGTTCGCAGTATTTTGGGCATTTTTATGATTTTGTGAGAGAATTTTTTGCTTACTCTCATTTTACCAGACTTTACCCGAAATTACCTTGTCCGCAAAATTAATTTTGTTTATTGTGGGTTTTTAATACACATTGCAATTATTAGTTGATAGTTTTTAAAAGTAGACGAGTTTAGCTTACTGAAGGCATCAATGTTTTTATTCTAACATTTATAGTTTTTAATTGTCAGACGTTGAAAAAAGTTTTTGGTTATCTTAATTCTACTTAATTCTTAAAATAGTATAAAAATACCAAAAAAAAAATCATGATGATGCAAAATAAGATTTAAATGCATTAAATATTTTAAATGTCTTACTTATTTGATAATAAAATTAACAAACAAGAGTTATTTGATCGTTTCCGCTTTAATTGCAACATTTATTATCCGGGTGCTTCGACTTAGAAATATAGTAAAACCGTACATATAATTTACTTGGTCTTGAAATTTAAAATTACAAATCGTAGAATAAATCTCTAAATGTCATTATGTAGCTTACCACGTCTACTTTTAGAAACTATCAACTAATAATTGAAATGTGAATTAAAAACTACTCACAATAAACAAAATTAATTTTGCGATCCTCTTTAAAATTTGTAAATAATTTCCGATTTTTGATAGTAAATCAGCTTTCTAAGGGCTTAATATTGATCAGGTCTTCTTTTGTTTGGCTTACAATTGATAAACAATACCAACGAAGAAGTCTGGCACAAACAAAATTTTTAAATTCCATGCATATGACAATCTGTTCCGATTTTCTATATCCTATACCTTTTCCACCATTGGCTCCATACTTGGTACATTTATTTACATAAATATGATACAGAAATGTTTCCATCTATCAGATACGAGCACTATTATATTCCAATCAAAAAAATACTAAAAATATTTCAAAGCATTTTCTTACTGTCCCTATTTTTATTCACATTCGACTATAGGAAATTATAATTCTTTTTAATGTTGTTTTTTTCAATTGCAACAACAAAGTTTGAATTGTTGCTTAAAATGAAGAGTTGTTGTTGTACTATAATCTAACAATAATATTGTTAGTTTCTTTCCAAAATGTATGTGTGTTTTTTAACTTTGAATTTGTTGCATGCAAGTGTCCCTATTTTTTCGCACATAACTGTATATTCTGGGTCCTTATGAAGAGCGAAGTTGATTTTAACGATGTCCGTCTGTGTGTTGAAATGGGTTTTCCGAAGACCCCAGACATGATGAGGACTTGATTGTTATATATTTCTGTTACATGTGATCCATTTCTGTTTGCTGTTGAAAATCAGCCAGATCGGTTAATAAATGGCTGAGATATTAGCAAAAAACCACGACTACCTCCCTTTGTTTTATATGTATGTATGTTGAATTTTACGCATAACAAACACATCCATTTGTTGAAATTCTTTTCGTTTACCTCTTCACTTTTTATACACAAACCAATACAAAGATTTGTCATTTAAATAAAAACCAAACAAACCCTATTGAACGAAAATTGTTTATTTAATTCTATTAACGATGATTCCACATGACCTTTAATAGCTCAGTTGTATAAACGCTATGTCACAAATACTTTTTTTTTCTCTTAGGCGCGGGTTCGATCCCCACCCCCGTCTATTCAACTTTTGTTTTTTTTTTGTACAATTTTGTTTATATTTTCTTAAGACTTTTTTTGTTTATTTTTTGATTTTTTTTAACTATTAATAATTAATTTAAATAAATATTTATATTAATAATTAAATAATCCATAAATAGGCTAAAAACATCAAAATTTTTATAAAAACCCTCTGATGCAAACATAATACAAACGGTTTTCTTTCTATTTTTTGCTCCGATTTAAAAGAATTTATAAAAAGATTTTTAAACCATTTTATTTCTCATATATTAAGAAAATTTAATACATAATTCTTTTTTGAGTGAAACTATTTTAGGTCATGACTGATAATAATTTATAAAACAAATTTTTATAAACTATTTTCCTTCAAATTTTTAAAATTAAGCTAAAGAAATTAAAAACATTTTTTAAAAAGGCGAAATAATATCCCAAATGCAAATTTGCCAGCTAAATTAAACGTTTTTGTAGAAATAAAACACATGCAGTTCTAGTGAAATCTTTTAACGATTTGTAAAAAAATATTTTTTTGGTCGAAAAAAGCTTTTTTTAGAACTAAAAAGATTTTTGAAAAAAAAAAAAAATATGACAACACTGATTGGCATTATGATCGTGATTGTTGTTGTTTTTATTTTATTTGTTGAACTTTTTGCCTTTCACCTCTTCACCTTTTATACACAAACAACAAATCCATACGTGTTTGTCAGTAAATGGGTGTTTTTCGGTAAATAGGATTGACCCAATTCACCGTATTACTAATAGAGTGACCGCCAGTATATAGAGACTTTTTAAGCTCAGTTATGCTTCCATACGCTGAATGGGAAATGCCACTTTCATGGACATTCCAGTACGATAGCGACCCGAAACATATGGCAGGGGTTGTTGTATTTTTTTTGTTTCTTTTGTTAAATATTATGCAATAACTGAATTAAAAAAAAGCAAACTGGAAGTCTTTGTTAAAAAAAAATAAGAATTTGGCAATATGTGAATTAAAAAAAAGCAAGCTGGAAGTCTTTGTTAAAAAAAAATAAAAAATTAGGCAATATGTGAAATCACAAATGTTGCAAATGTTTTGAACACCATTTTGTGTCATTGGTAACCCGTCTGTGTAGTCTGTGCATTTGAACATATCTTTTTAGTAATTGATTTGTTGAATTCAATGCTATAAATATTGTTTTAAATGCTTCAAATAGGTTGAAATAACCAGGTTTTGAAATTGCCGTTTTTTTTAATTTGATAGTATAGATATATTGGGCTACCCGAACGAATATTCCACTGCTAATTGGTGTATTTAAGTGCAATAAAATATTTTGTCACATTTTTTCATCAAATTCCTAGAGCTGTTTGTCACCCCAAAATATATTTTCACTTTAGAAATTTTTTTAAAGCAATCTTTTTACATCCAAAAAACTTTTCACTTCTACAATATATTTTTAATTCATTTTTTATATTATTCGGTGAAGTCGAATTTAATGCTTCTACTTGTTTTAATTTTACAAGGTTTTAAATTTAATTCCTTTACAAAATATTTATAAAACTAAATAACTTAGGTTAAATTATTATTACTGTGTAATATAGTTTTTTGGCCTTATTGGCTTATATTATGGAACTGAATAAATAAATAAAATAAATCAAATGAACATGTGAAACAAATTTGACTAATCTAAGCATAAACAAAATATCTATGCATATGACTGTTAACCTTTAAAAACTTGCCTATAAGATTAACAGGGCCTAAATGTTGTTACTTGGCCTTTTAAATCTTATAAGGTAAACGGTGTAATCTGTTTTAATCAATTTAAATCAAATTTGAAAAAAAAAAATTAAATAAGAGATTTTATTCATATACAAAAGCGAAAAAAATTACGCTGTACATCAGACGTATGATTATAGAACGCTAATTTAAATAAAAAATTTGCGTATCTCGCTAAAAATTAAGTTCTTTTTATAGTCTGAGATTTAAGCTTATTTCCTAAAGAAAAACTTTAGAATTTGGATTTTTATAGAAATATTACAAAAAAAAAAAAAACTAATCAGAACGAAAAGATAAAAAATTTAAGAATTCAGATGATTTTGCAGAAAAAAACGTAAAAATGGATTTAAAAAAGTTTCAAGGAATGTTTGAATTATAAATTTTATAATCTTAAGGGTTAATCAATTAAGTTTCGTCGAAGTATTTAATTAATCCTAAAAGTATACAATAAGATATTGTTTCACACTTTAAATGAAAAATATACCATTGACTTTGATTAGTCAGCTACAATGTCCTACATATAGTTTGTTGTTCTTTAAATGTTGTGTTGTTGTTGTTTTAACTTCATCAATACCATATTATATGGATAAAGAAGAAACCATGAAATATAAAAAAAAGACAAAGCACACAACACACAATACATAATACACATGATAAATAAATTTTTAAGCAATTACTCATTAAAAAAACTACCATGTACTAATGCTTGCCACTTACCTCAAATAATAGCGGATGAAAAAGTAAATCACTGGCATTTGGCCTTTCGGCTGGATTTCTCCGCAAGCACTTAAATATTAAATCCCTTTGTAAATCATGTTCCAGACTATTAATTGTCCTTAATATTGTCTCTTCATTGATGGTCGTTGAAGTTTCACCAGCACTGTTCTGAATCTCGAGGGCGGCCATTTCGAGGGCACACATGCCGAAAGCATAAATGTCAACGGCTGCGGTGAGCTGTTCGGCTGCACCATATTCGGGGGCCATAAAGTGCAAAGCACCTTGTTCGACAGCTTTGTGCTGCTGTTGGCGGACACTATAGTGAACCGCATCGGGGACAACGGTACCGATTTTGACCAGACCATTGTGTTGGATGAAAATGCTATCACAGGTTAGGTTGCCGTGTATAATGGGCGGTGTGCAGGAATGCAAATAGCTGAGAGCAGATAAAATCTGTGTGCACCAACGTCGCCAGGCCTCTAAAGGGAGCCGCTTGGCATTGCGTTTGGTACGCTTAAGGAACTGTTTCAAAGAACCAGATGACATAAATTCCGTTATGAATATGACTCGCGGCCGATCGGGGTGCAAAATATCGGTCCAATAACGATGGAACTTGACTATGTTTTGGTGGTCCAATTGCAGAAGATTGTCAAAAACTTGACGCATTTGGTCTTCTTGCGATTTAAGTTCTTGTAGACTGGCATATTGCACCTCATTCCAGACGACTTCTACACCCTCTTCGGTGTCCATAGCCAGATGGACACAATCGATACCGGGTACATCGCGTTGGTCGACTTCTTCGCGTCGTTTTAACCACCTCCCACACGGAGATTCTTCAAGAATTTCGCTTTCATCTTCTGAATCGTCACCCGACTCGCGTGGTGAAGTATCAGCTGCCATATTGAGGGCATCTGCTGATGAACTAGAACCAGCCACAGCCATTGTTGAGGTTGTCGTACCAGCTATTATCTGTGGTGGTGTGTGTTGCTGCTGCTGCGATTGTTGTTGCTGTTGTTGATGCAAATGTTGTGATGAAGAGCCACCACTACTACCGGCACCACTGCCACCCCCACTGCCACCGGCACCCCCGCTGCCGCCACTGCCTCCGCCAACACCGACATTAGTGCCGGTTTGAGCTTGATTACCGGACATTGACAGCAGAGTGGCTGCGTCAAGCGCCTCCACTAGCGTTGTGTGTGTATGTATTGTACTAAGCCGGTACGTGCTTCCTCTGCTGATCAGTGTGTATGTGATTTGTTTGCCAATTGTCGTAGTTTGTTTAAATGTATATTAATGTATTGTTTTTTGTTTATTTAGTTTTTTTCTCTTTATTTTTATGTGTTGGCCTTGATTTCCAGATTTTGGTTGTATTATATTGTTTATTCCTGTCTGCTAAGTGTTCAACCAAAACAGTCTCTCCTTTTCTGCCTTAAAAGTTAGTAGATTTTATCGTTTTACTATTATTTTTTTTTTTTTTCTTAAAAGAATTCGTTTTGCTCGATAGTTTTGTATAAGTTTCGCATTTAATCTCTTCCTTAATATGTAGTTGTTGCTTTTACTGCTGCTGTTTTTAAGGCGTATGACTGCTTTTTAATTTTTTTTGCTTTTGCTTCTCTAAAGTTTATTCTATTTTTTTTTTCGTACTTTTCACTTGTCTTGCAGTCGTTGTTTTATCGTATATTTCTATAAAATATTTCGCGTTTCTTTCTTGGTATTTATTACACGTTAAAGTCTATAGTTTAAAGTAAATAATTAATTGAATATATATTATAAATTAACAAAACTTTTTTTTTGCAAATTTCTTCCAATTTTTTTTATACAAATGAAAATCAATTCATTATTGACTTCAGAGCAGAGACCTGCGGCGAGCATATTAATATAAGACGGCGGAAAAAAGAAAAACCTGCGTCGGCTGCAAGCAACCGTCTGCGAGCCTAAAACTTCGGCTAGTAAACTTTTAATCGGCTCATAAAAAATCAGCTTTGTCAGCTAGTGCAAATGATTGTTTATTTAGCAATCATTTTTATAAGCTGGCTAAGCCGATTTTTTGCATGAGCAAATGAAAAGTAGGCTTGCCGTCTCCGTAATTATTCCATATGCCGCCGCTACTGGTTAATTTGTTCGGCGCATGCCTCTGGTGATAGCTGTCAAATCACTAATGCCTTGTTTACAGCTGCATTCAAATAACGAGATTTTAACTAAAATCGAGATTTTAGTGAAAATCTCGTGTAAAATCTTAAACTTTCCCATACAAATGAAACACCATAAATTCACGAATTTTTCAGAATTCAACACTGCGTTTCGGTTATTTTGTAGACTTTTCGCATGAAAAAGTGGCAGCCCTAGTCAACAGCTGACAAAAAAAAAACAAAATAATAAAATAACTATTAAAAACACAATAAAAATAAATTTAAATCAAATAAAATGTGTTACTAATCAAAGAAAGTATTGGGTGGTTCTAAATTTTCCTTCTACAAAAATTAAAAATTGTACTCCATCAAAGAATTAAGTGCTTTGAAGGACGATTATTAGTTTGAGTTTATTTTTTATGTTGGTTTGTTTACAAAAAACTGGTTGTCAAATCGCGCTAATTGCAAATGCAATCAGTCCAAAATATCTGTGCGAGATATCCAAATCACAGGAATATAAGCCATGTAAACGTAGCATACACTGCCAACCCTGTGTGACAGTGTTTTCTTTGACCAATCGAACTGTTACCTTGCTAAAAGCCGGGCAATTCCATCAGTGATGTTGTAGTTCGGCCCTAGCTTGGAAATAAATTAGCCTAAGAGCTTGGTTTGAAATTGTATAATAATAAATAAAAAATAAAGAAAAGTAAAAGTTAGTGTTTTCATTATTATTATTGTAATGACTTATTTAAGAATCGGTTTTCGAACGATTTCATTCGATCACGAAAGCCGTAATTCGACCACATTTTTGAATGTAAAAACTCAGAGATCTTCACCAAGCAAATTAATCGGAGGTGACATTAAAATGAAAGAACTGGGGCGACTGCTAAAAAGCCGGCTGCTAGATAGTTATTTTTCACATACAAATTTTCTCATTTATGAACAAATATAATATAATCCATTGAATTCCCATTTTAAGCTGCTAACTAGATTATCCAAAAAATCCAGCTTTTCAAAAACCAGATCCTGAAACATTTTTAAGAAATGCCTATATATATTGTTACGTGCCCATAATGGTACTGTAGTGGTGAAGCCAGCTAACCCATAAAAGCATATATCGGGGTGTTGGTTCCATCCCACCACTACAGCCCAAGGACAAGCACAATTGAAAATAAAAACCAAAATATCAAAATAAACTGAACTTTTTGGAGAGAGGAATGGCTGTTAAAACTCCTCCACATTGCCCACCCTTCCATGGTCAAATTGAACCGTCAAACCTTACACTTACTACGTTTTTTTCTTTCACCCCTTTAACCTTGCCTTATTTTTTTAATATTAGTAGTTTAGCACTAAATCGTCAGCCCTAGTGAAATTTTAACAAAACACGCGTTTTTACCTGCTCTTAAAACTTTTTCTCGCGAGTCAGTTTAATCTTACTTCCGATTTCTGTTGCCTGCGTTAGGTAAACTTGCCCTTTTTGCATCTGCACGATTACCCTTAATTTACCCGATGGTAAACAGACATGCAAAAAAGTTGGCCAAAATTTAGGTAATAAAAAAAAAATGCTAAAAAAATTAAAATTAGATACCAAGCAATATGTTGCTTAAAGCATCTGCAAAAGTGATACTTCACATAAAAAATGAAGTTACACGGAAAAACTGCAAAAACTATAGGTTTGTTTTTTTCGAATCTTATATAAATATTCCATACAAATTTAAGTAGATATAGACTTGTTTAGTAGTTATATATATTAAGAATGTATAAAAATGTTGCCAAGCCTAAAAAATTATTGGCTTTTTTCTTTAAAATGTAATCAAAAATATTTGAATTCTTTGTATTTTTGATTTGTTTAAATATTAAAAACAACAAAAGCTAACAAATGAATTATATGTTTGTAAGTTAAGGTAAACAGGGAAAACAATGTAATTGCTCTATTTATCGTTCCGGCAAAGTCAATATACGAAAACAGCTTTCGTACGAAGGCGGCTGCAAATGTTCAAATTATATTTGTTTACAAAAATAAAGAAGGGTCAGGTAAGTAGGGAAAGTCGTTTTCTTATATAAGTAGTTATAGATATAGATATAAAAATTAGAAAAAAACAAATATAAAAAAATGCACAAGGTAATTTTTATCTCTAGACACAAAAAAAATCTCAAATTTGGGATTAAATCCCCTAAGTTTACAACACTGAAGTTATGCCAAGTTTACAAATCCAAAACAGCTGTTCATTTTAAAGTGAGTTTTGCAGCTGGTGAGTTCTGCAGCTTTTACGGGATATATTTTTCACAAATATTCAGGATATATTCCTTTTGAAAATTCCGTTTTGTTTCAGTAAAAAGTGATAATTCAACAAATAAACATGGATCCCATATTGGGACGTTCTCAATTTCTTAGTGAAACAGTGAATTTATTCACCGATGAAAAAACTGCAAATGCCCGAGCCAGAGTATGTATATTGGCCAGAGTCTCATTTGCGATGATGCATGTTATTTTATGTCCAATGTGTGTTATATATTTTCAGGTTGTTGAATGGTTTAATGAACTGAATACATCAGATTCTCAAGCAAAATGTGAATTGTTGGTAAAAATACAAGAAACGATAATTGGTTCTTGTGTCGAGTTGCTGGAAGAATTTTTGGAACATATTTTATCATTGGCCCATGATACCAATATGGAAGTGCGAAAGCAAGTGGTGGGATTTATGGAACAAATATGGTAAGAACTCATTCATGCAAACAAATTATCCAATTTTATTTCTTTTTTTTCGGTAGAGAGCTATCGATTATTTGAAGTATATTTAAATTTTTCCAATAATTTCAATTTAATTTTTTTTATATTTAGCAAAGTAAAAGTTGAATATTGTGGTCAAATCATTAATGTTATCTCTATGTTATTACGTGATCGTTCTCCACAAGTTATAAAACGTGTTATACAGGCATCGGGCAGTATTTATAAAAATGGTTTGCAATGGATATGCAGTCAACAGGAATTAACTGACAGCTGCGAACAAGCCTGGAATGTCTTAAGCTTGATTAAGGCTCAAATTCTGGATTTAATTGATAATGAGAACGATGGTATACGAACAAATGCCATTAAATTTTTAGAGGGTGTAGTAGTTCTACAAAGTTATCCCGATGAGGATAGTCAAAAGAAAGATAATGATTTCTCTTTAGAAAATATGCCAGAAAATTTAAAGATAATCAAGAGAAAAAAATTGGAAGAAGAAGCTTTGAATATATTTGATATTTTATTGAAATTTCACGCTGCCACCCATATTTCATCGGTAAATTTAATTGCTTGTACTGGTAGTCTTTGTAAT
Organism: Eustalomyia histrio; assembly: GCA_949748255.1. Taxonomy (NCBI): domain Eukaryota; kingdom Metazoa; phylum Arthropoda; class Insecta; order Diptera; family Anthomyiidae; genus Eustalomyia; species Eustalomyia histrio. The sequence continues at coordinate 216,681,040 of OX456523.1, forward strand.
ATAGCTAAACTAAGACCTAGTCTTATGGCTCCCGTTATAGAAGCCTTTAAAAGTTTAAATTCAAATTTACCACCAACTTTAACTGACTCACAGATAAGTTCGGTAAAGAAAAGTTTAAAGATGCAATTGGTAGCTTTACTTAAGAACAAGGGTTCCTATGAATATCAATCGGTTGTCAAGCACATGTTATTGGATTTGGGAGCTTCTCAGGGAGAGGTACAAAGAGCTGTACCCAAAATGGATAAACAAGAACAAATGAAGAGACAAAAACGTATTTTAGAAAATGCCACTTCCAATTTACATAAAAAAATGCGTTTGAGCAAGACAAACGAAGAGACAGAAAGTTTTGAATTGGATAAAGAAGATCAGGAAATGGTAATAGATGAAGAAGAATTGGAAAAGCAAAAACAAAAATCTATTAAAGTTAATGAAAAATTCTTGGCCGAACATTTGAGATCTACCAGTACAGTTGTTAATCTGGTCGTTGAATACTTGCCCAAATTACCGGAAACGGTGCCAGAAGGCTTTCTACATGACTATGCTTCCATGAAAGATCTATCTTTACCACAACAGGTCTCAAAGATAGCCAAATTATTGGGACAACAGTTAACTGAACAAAAACTTGGTCCGGGTTCTGCAGCTTTTACTAAGGAAATACCCATGAAGGCTAAAAGAAAAGAAAAACCTTCATCTAGTAAAGCACGTGAAGAATTGATGGATATAGATGAACAGTCCTTGGAAGCTACGGCTCCCCTAGATGAGGAACAGATACGTAAAGAAGAAGCTACAAAAAAATTAAGAGAAAATATGGAACGTTTAAAGGGCGAACAAGAACTTATAGAACGTATGAAACAAAAAGCTAAGGCCTTAAAATTACAAGAAATCACAAAACCTTTTTCAAGACCCACAAAAGAAAAGTATCTTATGGACTCCGTTAGGCGTATTTTATATGCAGAACGGCAGTGTATTGTGGGTGGAGTTTCTGCCAAACGTAGAAAGATATTAACTGTAATGGCAGCTACTTTTCCCGATAGTGTTAGATATTTTATATTTGATTTTATTATGATGGACATAAAACAAAGAATTGATTTGGCCTTTTCCTGGTTATATGAAGAATATTGTTTACTGCAGGGATTTACTAGACATTCTTATGTCAAATCTGAAAATCGTCCGGATTATGCTTACAATGAACTTTTAGGCCAAATAATTTTCGGCATTATAAGTAAATGTGAATTAAGAGATCGAATTTTATTACTCAGACGTGTTTTCCTAGAGGCTCCTTTAATGCCAGATGAATGCCTAAAACCCTTATTGAAACTTATCTTAGCAGAAGAGTACACTTCTTATGGTTTGGATTTATTAAAAGATTTATCTATATTAAGGCCTCCACGTAAAGCTAAATTTTTAAGACATCTTTTAAATTTTTGTGTTCATGAGAGACTTGATATAAGAAATAAAGCTTTAGAACATGTTATCAACCTCTATCATAGTCATAAATTAATGCCTCAAAGAATTGATGAATTCGCTTTGGAATGGTACACATATTTGGAAAGAGAAATACCTCCATCAAACATTTACGGCGAAGAATATGGTAGACCTACTTTGGAAACTGCATGGAGAGAAGAAATTGCCAAAATTTGTTTACTTCTTGTCGTGGCTTTGACGCCTTATAAGCCGGAGGTATATTTGGAAAAACTGACTCAGGTCTATGCCAATACCTCGGCTGATTTAAAACGTACAATTTTACGATCTATTGACCCAGCTGTTAAGAAATTGGGTCCCGATAATGCGATACTATTAAAACTTATTGAAGACTGTCCCAAAGGTTGTGAAACTTTAATAATACGTATTATATATATTTTAACCGAAAGACAACCGACCGCTCATCCAGAATTAGTTCGAAGAGTACGAGAATTATACGCAAATAAAATTAAAGATGTTAGAGTACTCATACCCATTTTAAGTGGTTTATCACGCCAAGAGATTCTTAATGCATTACCAAAATTAATAAAACTTAGTCACGTGGTAGTCAAAGAAGTATTTAATCGTTTGTTGGGTATTGGAGCAGAATTTGCTAATCAAACTATGGCCACTACGCCTATGGATATATTAGTGGCGCTTCATAATATAGATATAAATGATTGTGATTTAAAGTGTATAGTTAAAGCTACTTCATTATGTTTAGCCGAAAAGGAAGTCTTTACTCAGGACGTTCTTGTGGCAGTCTTACAACAATTGGTGGAAATTGTTCCAATCCCGACTCTTCTGATGCGTACCATTATACAAAGTTTAACCTTATATCCACGTTTGGGAAATTTTGTTTTGAATTTACTGCAAAGATTGATTTTAAAACAAGTATGGCGCCACAAAGTTATATGGGAAGGTTTTTTGAAATGTCTACAACGTTTGAAACCTTCATCTCTGCCGGTAATGTTACATTTACCGCCCCAGCAATTGATGAACGCTTTAGAACAATGCCCCGATTTAAGACAGCCTCTTTTGGAATATGCTCAATCTATAGAAGATGAGCCGATGTCAGGTGTAACACCACAAGTAATGGATATTATTACCGGTAACGCTGTTGATGTATTTATAACCGTAAGTTTTACATTCTCAATAAAAACTATGAATTTTTCTTAACATTATTTGTCTATATCTCTCCCCTGTAATAGGATGATACTGGTGGCTTTATATCTGTTGAAAATATTAAAAAAGAAATCGAAGAGCCTATGGAATTTTCTACCATTTCCGCGATTTCTACAGTTGCTACTGTTTCTACTGTGCCCGTTCCATTGAGTGCTCCTGTTGTACATGATGATAATCAACCTTTGCCTCCCGGAGAAGATTAGGGACACCATTTTAAACACTTCCTTTTTTTGTATTTTTATATATAACCTATATATTTTTAATTAAGTTGGTTTCTTGATATTGTAATACCATCAATGGTAATTCCATTAAGGGCAATTAAAGATGAATTGATAAATTTTATGCTTAAATTACAATAAATATGACTAAAACTACCAGTAACAAAATCAATTTATCATTTAAAGGCTGAAAATTTTTCAATTTCCTATTTGCAGCTACATTTTATATAGTATTTTTTCTCAGTAAATAACTTTTTTTATTTTCTCAACTCTTTGATTCAAATATAAAAAAAAACTTAAATAAAACTGCAAAATCGTATTTTTTTTATTTTGGCAAGGATGAAATTGGATGTTTGGCAAATACAAAAAATAATGTTAACACATATTTTGTTTTAGCAGCTCAATTCTATGTTTAGTGGATAAAAAGAAAGTAAAATGAAATGGGAATACAGTTTTTATAATTTATTATCAAAAATTGTTAAAACAAATTTTAATTTTTCTACAGGTCAAATAAGTAACGCTAAATATTTAAAAAAAAAATGTTGATAAACAAGATGTGACAGAATTAAAATATTATTTTTATAGCTGCTTACTATAATCTTTTAAGCCCTGAAATAATGTAAGCACTGATTTATAATCTTCTGACTAAAAATAACACTGTTTTTAAAAATGCAAAGCTTTTACATTATTTATTTTATTGATTAAAATGCTATAATATAAAACCATCCAGGCTAAAATTTAGAACCTTTTTGATGCGAGAAATTCAAGAGTTAGAGCATTTTTTTTTTTTTGTAATTGTTAGCCAGCGTTTAAAATTTTAATTTGAATAAAGTTCATGTTATACTATATTTAGTTTGATGAAAACTACTAAGCTTTTGGGTTTTGGCAAAACGCATATGTAAATTAAATAAACAAAACCTAGGTAGTTTTTGATCAGTCTAAATCAAGGGTGCCCAAGCCTTATGCGCTTGATGCTCATTTGTTTTTGTAAAAGCGCTTAGCTATAGGCTGTCTGTTTTAATACACATAGAGCACTCAGCAATAGCAATACAAAACACACAAACAACTTTGCCTTATTAGTTTTTTGTCGTTCTTCACTGCATACTCGCAAGTGCTGCAAAGCAACAACACTTTCGTATGCTTTGCTGGTAAACATTGACGACAGCGATCATCAATGTATGTATATGAAATATTCTTTTTTCTTTGTATGCATTGGTTTTTACAATACAAAATATAAATTAAAATTAGTTATTCTTTAAATGTATTGGTGCTTGCTCTTCCATAAGGAACTTTTGGGCACCCCTGGTCTAAATCTAGTATTTTCAAGCTTACCATTCGACTAGTGTCTAAAGGCACATTTACACAGGAGGAAAAACTGCTAGAGATAGAGCAAAAACTTTAAAAACCCTATTTTAAATTATTTAAGCTATTTTGTGGTGTATTTTGCTCTATCTCTAGCATTTTTCTCTCGCATGTAAATTTGCCTTAAAAACTTCTTTCATGTATTCTCCATTATTACAGATTTTCTATTCATTTAAAAAATAAAAATGATCATGATATTTTGAAAGGAATGAACACCTCTCAGCCAAGCTAAGTTTTCATTAATGAATACAGATTTAGTATACTTGACTATTTGTCTATAAGTTTAGTCTATTAGACTAATCAGTATTGCAGGGGTCGCTAATGCCGAATTAAAAAAAAAATTAATAATTTCAAAATAGCATACACAATAGGTGTGTTCGACGTGCGTTACCGCGGGTGCCCGCGGAACCCAATCTTACCAGAAAGCGTTTCTTGTAACAAAAATTGGGTAAATGAGAGCGCTCATGAGAGAGTAATTGTGTTTCTCATTTTACCAGAACTTACCCCTACTTTTTGTTTGGGTAAAATGGTAAAATTGTCAAATCATCAGCTGTTGCTAATAAATTAGCTGTTTTGCATTTTTGAAAAAAAAAAATTAAAGTTAAATAAAAATTTACTATAAAGAACTTTTCCTTCTTAATAATGAAAAATACATTTGGAAATGTAAATAGATATTTGCCATTTCAAGTATATTTATTAATTAAGCTGTTTTTAATGTGAATAAATTTGACGTTTATTTATTATTCTCATTTTACCAGACTTTACCCAAAATTACCTCGTACAGACCTAATATAGCTGAAAAATTAAAAGGTTCAATTTATAATTATTAGAATTACCAATTAGTAAATGAATTTAATTTACATCTGGCCGATTTCGTTATAAAGCAATTAATAAATTTATAACAATTCGTTTTATTAAATGAATTAATTAATTTCAAAAAAAGTATTAATTCTTCAAAGTTCTGACTGCAATTTAATAAAAAGTTGTAACAGTCAAACGTATGGCTTATTTTGTTCAGTGTTGCCACGAACAAAAATTTTTTGTAACCAAAATTTTTTTAAAATAGTTACCAAATTACCAAAATTTAAAGTTTTTTGTTTTTATTTAAATATATTGAAATATTTATTCTTTAAATTTGTATTGGAAATGATATATTATAGTAAAAATTTATGAAGAATTAAAATATTAAGTTTTTACTTTCATTTAATTTGCATTGCCTGCATTCTTTTTTAATAAAAACCTAAAAGAATTCCCAACAAACAAAACGTTCCGTTTACGTAGCGTTTTCAAAACGTCATAAACGGAATCCAATCCTGGTTACGCACAGTTTCCTGGATCCGTATACGGATCAGAAAACGGATTTTAAGGAACATGGAAACTGATTCGAATCCATTGACAGTCCGTCAAAAACATACCGTTGTGTCGTGTAAAAACAGAGTTGAGTACGTTGAAAGTCAGCCATTGAAGGACCTTTTACGGACCGTTAAGTCGTGTAAAAAACGGAATTACTCTGTTCACGTTTTAATTTTAGCGTTTTATAAAATTTAATACCTGATAGAAAAAAAAACAAATTACTTTATGTTCAATTTATGATATTTACAATGGTGTTTTTGCTTATGATACAAATTAGCATACCATGAAGTCATTTCTGTATTTCTATTGTATGCTGTTGGTATTGGGTTGCGCGATTTTAGAGATTTTTTAATTTAATTATTTTTTCATTATTTGGCTACTCATTTATATTTCTATAAAAGTAATAAACAACACCGTTCGTTACGAAATCAAAACTGATGAAAATCGGGGAAATCAAATGTAGTGTTTTCGAAAAAACCGATTATACGGCCCGTTTATGTTCCGTTTACGTGCCGTACAATCCGGATTCATGATTTCGTATGGGTCGGAGAGTCCGTTAAAATGTTCTTGAATTCACACACATCCAAACATTTTATTTAATTAGTTTTTATTATTAGCTACTTATTTAAAATTATTTAATGTTATTGCATGTTTTTTACCACCAACACTTAAGTTTACTTAGAAATTGTTCAATTCAGTCATTTTTCTCATTGATAGAATGCAGCCAATTAAAACAGACATGCATATTTTGGTAATTCAAATTCATAAAAATTATAACCGTGTTATCGAAAACCAAACAACCTTTTTAGCCTCTATAAAGCCAGAATAGGCGCTGAGGCAAATAAGAATCTTGTAAATAAACATTTGAAATATGGAATATAAAAAAAAAATAAAATTTAATAATACAGAAAAAATAATTTATATATTTGATTGCAAAAAAAAAAATTACCAAAATAAAAAAGTTCACGTCTCCACATTGAAATCTAGTGTAAACTGGGTTTTGATGGTATGGTGCTATATACACACAAGATTTCGATATCTAGTTTAAAGAAGATTTTGAGTGGAATGTTAACGCAACGATATAGTCAAAACTCGGTTCTGCCCAATTTTGGACCGTAAATTAAGGACGAAATATTTCAAATGATGTTTCTTTTTTATTTTTTTAACTAAAAACCATTTGACATTCATAGTCGGAAAACTGCGTTTCAGATTTCTAGTAAGGATTAATAAAACTAAAAATTGTATATTTAAGACGTAGTGTATGTTGTATTTAACATTTGTCTTTATTAAATTTCTACCTCAGATACCATTTTTTCTCCCTTTAGCCCAGCTAAAATATTCATAGCAGTTATTTTTGACATTTCAGTACGTGTATTTATATCCGCACTACCAATATGAGGTAAAATTACAACATTATCCAGTGTTAGAAGAGGATTATCTAATGGCAATGGTTCTGGTGTGGTAACATCCAAGCCAGCAGCCATTATACGTTTTTCCTTTAAGGCGGCATACAAAGAAGATTGATCAACAACACCACCTCGAGCGGTATTTATAAAAATACAATTCTTTTTCATTTTTCCAAATGCATAACTATTAAAAATTTCCTTAGTAGCCGGAGTTAAAGCGCAGCAAACAATGATAACATCAGATTTACTTAACATTTCATCAAAGGATACATATGAGGCTTGTACCTTTTTGGCATCTTGATAACGTTCGGTGCGGCTTGTGTAAGTTATTAGGGAAGGCTTAAATGGAACCAAACGACTGGCAATTTCTTGACCTATGCGACCGAAACCAAAGAGACCTACACGTGATCCTTTTAATCCTTGACCACACATCCAATTGGGAGCCCATGATTTCCAGCCACCATTATAAACTTCTTTATTAGCTTCAAGCAATCTACGGTTGGTGGCTAATAGAAGAGCTAATGTCAACTCAGCTGTAGCATCTGTTAGTACGTCTGGTGTATAACCAACACGTATACCTTGTTTCTTACAGGCCCCTAAATCGATATGTTCATAGCCGACTGATATGGTTGAAATGCATTTTAATTGTGGACCAGCTTTTTCAATAACTTCAGCATCGATTTTATCAGTTAATGCACAAAAAAGAGCATCTTTACCTACGATTTGTTTTAATAATTCCTCACGAGGTACGGGCAAAGTTTGGTTCCAAGTTGTCACAGTACACCTACATACGATTAAAATGATTACAATCAATATTTCTGCCATATGATTTGCCAGATTTGAAGAACTTACTCTTTCCTTAATAAATCTAAACCTATTTGAGCCACATCTGGTCTCGTAACGTATATAGTTTTTAGTTCCGTCATATTGGAATAGTTTTTACTTGATATTCTCATACAAATGCGGTTAAAAATTGTTTGCCGGTGTTGAGTGAGTATAAAATAACCAGTTTTGCGTTGTATCGTCGTATAACATCTAACACAAAACTGTTTCATGTTTTTTTTTGTACTGGAATTAGTGTGGATTTTGTTGTAGTGGGAAAAATTTCAAGATATAAGTACAAATATCAGCTGTTGTAGGAAATCAGCTGCAGAACTTGGGTTGTATACACCAGGGATTGGGATGATACCAGTATGGATGGGAAAACAGTATTCGCCTTTTAGACGAACCTAAATACAATAATTAAATGCATGCAATACAAGATTCTAAAAATTAAAATTAAAGCGTTTCTAAATGAACATAATACAATATACATAAAATACAAACATTTAAAAGATATATTCCAAAGAAGATAAAAAACCAATAATTAATTTTAAAGAAATCATTAAAGCATTATTTTGTTATACCCTCCACGATATATTTTTTATTTTGTTTTTTTTTTTTCATATTTGTCATATGTAAATTTTTTTTATCGCAGAAGTATCGATTTTTTTTTATCACCTATGCAATTTTTAATATATCGTTTTAATATCAGTTGAAAGATATTTAAGAAATATTTAGAAATCTTTATCAACATTTAAAAATTATTAATTATCGGGATATTTTAGCACTAAAAAAATTTATTAAAATAGTATTGTAAAAATAAATCACGTAATCGGTATATTTTAGAAATATTAAAAATCGTTTTTGTTTTGTAGCGAAGTAAAAATGTATTCGAAAGCTAAGAAACTTTTTTTTAATATAAATATATGGTCTTACCTCAATTTTCGGATCCGAACATATATGAGACTACATGCAAGATAATATATGAACATTTCGGAAATTTAATTACTGGAATTGTATATAAACTCATATGTATATCATATGACTTAGAAAAATCCAAAAATCGATGAATTCCAACATGAATATATATGATGTTATTTTTTATTTTTAACTCATGTAACCCATCCGACAAATTTTTTTTTTTTTGCAAAATTCCACTTTATTCCTGAGCACAGTCTCCTTCAATAGCCATACAATCAACCAAGGCCTTTTTAGCATTTCAATACCTTTTTAATAGAAATAGGCCACTGTTTCGGCAATCACCTCTTCATTCATACCAAATCTCTTTCCATCGAGTATTTTTTGAGGTCTGAAAACAGGTAAAAATCGCTGGGAGACAAATCTGGCGAATACGGTAGGTGCGGAAGCAGTTTAAAGTGTAATTCGTGCAATTTGGCCATGGTAGCCAATGACTTGGAACACGGCACGTTGTCTTAGTGAAGAGCAAATGCAGCACCCATTTGAAAACAGCTTTCTCATGGTTAAATGTTCATGCAAAATAAAGCCGACACGTTCCTTCGATATCTTTATGGTATCAGCTATTTCCAGCAACTTCACTTTAAGGTCTGCCAAAATGATTTTGTGAACTTTTTGATGTTTTCCGGTATCAGCACCTCTTTTGGGCGATCACGTTTAAAGCCAGCAACCCACTTTTCTATCAATTGTCTCGATGGAGCAGTCAGAATAACACCACGAGTATCAAGCTAAGCTTTGGCTTGAACGGTGTATTCCCCATTAAAAAGCAACGATAAATCGCAAAAGTATCATCACGAAAACAGCTGTAACTTGTTCACTAAACGAACGAATTATTAAATTTTGACAGGTATCATCTGAAGGTTGGTAGTTCCAAAAAATTATATGGATTTTTCATTAGTGGCGACATCTATTTTTCTTCCTACGGATTTTTCAGCCTATGTGTTATGTTCAAATAAATATCATCAAATTAAAAAAATCGATTATTGTTATTCTTTGAAATTCAGATTTTAGGTTTGCTAACTTTTTAGTCACAGAATTTAAAACTGGTTTTGGTTTTGAAAAGTCTTATTAAAATGAAATAGAATAAAATATATTATTTACTTTTTGAATGAAATATATGGTCACATATGACAATATACGGCCATATACCCTCAAATTTCGGATCAGAACATATACAGTGAGAACGTTTTCACCTGGGTTTGTATATTTTGTTTTTCCAATTTTCTAAATTTTTGTAGTTTTAGCAAGTTTTCTTATTTTAAAGTAAATTTAGTTCTTTAAGAGCTAATTTAAAAGAAATATTTCTATAAATTTAACTGTTTGTTTAATTTTAAGGGGACTAGAACGTTTTTAATATCAATATTGGATTTTCCCCATTACAAGGTTTTTGGTTTTCTGTGAAACTTAAAGGCTTAAAGGTTTTCTTTTTTGTGATAAAATTTCAATGACTTTTTTTGCGTAGCATTTTTAAAAAATGCGTGCCCAATTTTTTAAACTTCAAAAACAAAAAATTTTATTCTCAATCATAAAAAACCATTTGATTTTCAAACACAGTGTTGGTTTTACTCGGCATGCTAAATAAATCATTATAGGCCTGTACGAGGCAATTTTAGGTAGTCTGGTAAGAGAAGCAAAAAAAAACCTCTCACAATGTAACAATGCCCAAAATACTGCACAATGCCCAAAATACAGCGAACGCACAAAACCATATTTTATACCTAAAAACAAACGTCAATTGAAAAATAGCAAATATTAACTTACATTTTCAAATGCATTTTCCAATATGAGGAAGAAAATATTATTTATTGTAGGTTTTTTTTTAATTAACTTTAATTTTTTCACAAATTCAAAACAGCTGATTTATTAGCAGCAGGTGTTGGAAGTTTTACCATTTTACCCGAACAAAAAAAAGTACGGGTAAGTTCTGGTAAAAAGGAAAATACAATACTCTCTTATGAACGCTTTCATTTACCCAATTTTTGTTACAAGAAACGCTTTTGGTAAGATTGGGTACGTCAAACACACCTTATGAATCATCTCTATTCTATTCAAAATATACTCCAGTGCTCCTTTCTAATTTAAACAGATATGATTCCTTTTATATTTATATATATCATGTTCTTAATTGTGCATATATTTGCAATACGAAAAATCTAACACCCATACCTAAATAAGAGCGAAAGGCGGAACGTTCTATTCCGCTTAGCTTTTACGCTGAAATGCCATACGTAAATAAGAGCGGCAACGCTAAGTCAAAACGATAAAAACAGGGTTATCAAAAAAATAAATATATCAACCCTGATTATTTTGGTAATAACAATATTGGTGTTTGTGTTTTATGATTTGTAAATTAAAATTGATAAAACACAATATATAATTTAAAAAATGTACTTCCTCCATTTTCTAATAACAAATATATTTTTTACTTGCTTATCTCTTCTCCTTTTTTATTTGTTTACATTTGTTCTCTCTTACAGCTAACTTCAAATTGTATGGGCATGAGAATTTTTGACAACTTAAAAACGCTTTCCGCTTTTATTTAGGTATGGGTGTAAGTAATAATATTGGGGATTCCATCACCAAAAAAACGGGTAAAACCAAAACAATCGAAACAGTGTGGCATCCATATTCCTTAAACAGCTGGTGGTAAACACAAATTTCTCATAAACGTTTTGTCCAACATGTGGATCTGAAAGTATTTTTCACATTTTAACATGAAAATGGATTTAAATACGGAACAACCACTGATAGTAACTGAAAATGAAGGAATTGAACTAAAAGTAAAAAAAAGAAAAATTAAAGACTATGCAGAAGTGTCTAATAAAAAAACAAAAATCGAAGATGTGCGAGAAGAAACTACTGATAACTTGGAGACAACTCAGGAAACAGATCCACCAAAACAAACTAAAAAACCAAATGATTCAAAAGAGCTGACACCAAGTGGATCTAATGAAAAGTTTAGAGAGCTTAAAACAAGAATTCCACAAAGTCCCAAAAAACGTTTAGAAGTAAACAGCAGCTCTAGTACAAATCCAAATGTTAATAAAACGAAATTTAAAGATAAGTTTATATATGGAAACTATAGTCAATATTATGGTTATCGTAATAAAGACAAAGATTACCATGATATACGTTTAGATGTCTTCGAGGAGCAAAGAGAGATATTTAAAAGTAATCGTATATTAGATATAGGATGTAACAGTGGTTTTATAACAATGGAAGTGGCTAAAAGATTTGAAATTAATTCTATAGTTGGTGTAGATATAGACAAAAGTCTTATAACTCAAGCTATTAAAGTCCTAACAAAACACAAAAAGTCTTTACCCATGGATAATGATTTGAAAAAATTACATAAATTTCCCTTCAACTGTAGCTTTGTACATGGTAATTATGTATTAAAAAATGATGTTCTATTAGAAATAGAATCAGCACAATTTGATGTTATATTATGTTTATCCATAACAAAATGGATACAATTAAATTTTGGTGATTTAGGATTAAAACAAGCCTTTAAAAGGATGTTTTTACAATTGAAACCAAAAGGAAAACTGATATTGGAAGCTCAACCTTATGATAATTATGGTAGAAGAAAGAAAATGACGGTATGTCTTGCAAACTTAAAGCTAATTGATGTTTATAAATTTCAAATGTAACTTTTTCTTTTTATTTCTGCTTACCAGGATACGATATTTAAGAATTTCAAAGGAATGCAATTTTTACCCAAGGATTTTACCACATATTTGTTATCGCCAGAAGTAGGCTTTTATAAAATGGAATTAATGGGTGTACCTGATCATTGTGAAAAGGGGTTTAAACGACCTATACAACTTTTCTTTAAAAAATAATAAATGAATTTAAAATTAAATAGTTATTTACTTATCTGTGGCATTATTTTGAAGTCTTTAATTTCTTGTTAGGTGACAAAGAAGGTGAAGACGTAGCTGCGATAACTTCAGGTAAATGTTTATCTAATAATTCTTCTGCTGTTAATTTAAAATCGCTTTCAGCCCAAATTAATTTTAGTTCATTCAAAATTATCCCCATTTTCTTTACATTAGGACATCCTCTTTCCTTTAATAAATTACCGTTTATGGGAAAATTCGGTAAAGACCAGGATTTAAGAGAATTGTAAATTTCAGTTTTGGCTTTATATTTTAAAAGTTCTTCCACAAATACACGTCTTGCATATTGTTGCATACATAACTTTTGATAGTCATTCAGGATTGTATATTCAACATCAACCTGAAAAGAAATTTTTAAATAAGTTGTTAATATGTAAAGGTACTGATGCATGTATATAATTTAAACAATAACTTTAAATAGTCCCGGTTTACACACAAAAATTTTCTACCTAAACTTATTGTTTAGAGAATGGTTCTATTGGAAAAACATCTTTCGTTATGTAGAAACGTTTAAGAATTGTTCTGGAAAAATACGTTTTACGCAAAATTTTGTTTTACGGAAAAAATTTCACAATTTTACAAATTTCTCCGTAAATAAAAATTTGTTCATAATCTGAAAAAGAAATATGAATTGCAATCAGAAAACTTTTTTTTGCACAAAAAAATTAGAATGTGAAAATTCGTTAAAAAAAATTCTTTTGGGCTCCGCAGACAAATTAAACTTTTTGGAGTGTTTTTCAAAATTAGTGTACTTTAATTTCCGTCATGAAAGAATTATACCAGGTTAATTCATTATGGAGAGTTTGGATTTTTTATTTGACATTCTAGGGACTTTTATTTACTTTTTGTATGAGTTTTGGAAATTTGTTGTTGGAATCGAGAGATCATATTTTATAATGTATCTACCATGAATTTCCGTAAGTAAATTAAATTATTGCTTTTACAATGAAATGTTTTGAGAATCTGTTAGAATCAAATTGTTTGTTTTATTTAAATTTTACCTTATCTCTTTGTTGGGTTATAAATAATGCCAAATCCCTTTCAAATGCCGACAATTTTAATCTTTCATGCATTTTGATAGCATCATCAACAGAGTTTAATAATGAAATCATTATTAATATAGGATAATGTGGCTTTTCAAAATCTTTTAAAGCCGAGCATACACGTTTGAACTCTGTTAAATTGATTTGTTCCGGCAAGCCACAATAGGGAGCTAAACCAGAATTGATCATTTCTAAGACGAGCTCTTCAGCAAAGTTACCCACAACAATTTTTTGCATTTCAGACCATATCCTCTCACCACTAATGCGTTGCAAACCATCTACATTATTTTTTATAGCTTCTAAAGTAAGTTGATCATGTTGGTTGGCATCCCGGGCAATACGACCATAAAAACGAAAGTATCTTAATATACGTAAATAATCTTCTTGAATGCGTACAGCAGCATCTCCCACAAAAACAACTTTGCGTTGCTGTAAATCTTCATAACCAAAGAAGTAATCATAAAGAGTTCCTTCGAAATCCAAAAACATGGAATTAATAGTTAAATCTCTTCGATTAGCATCCAATTGCCAGTCGGTTGTAAATTGTACTTTTGCATGGCGACCATCTGTTAGTACATCTACACGTAAGGTAGTTACCTCAAAATTTTCTTTATTATTAATTCGAGGTGTTATGGTACCATGTTTTTCACCTTTCGCATTTACCATGCGCACATTTTCCAATGTAAACATTTCTTTCATTTGATCCGGAGTAGCCGTGGTAGCAAAGTCTATGTCTTTGGGTTTTATTTGCATTAATATATCACGTACTGCACCACCAGCTATTCTTAACTCATAATTGTACTTCCGAAAGATATCTACTAAAGTGGTCAGCTCCTCCGTGAAAATACTCTTAAATTCCGCACTATCTATCTTTTTTACAACTGGATTGTTACGCATTTTTACAGGCATTCCCAAAACTGTAGGTTTAAAATCCTTTGTTTGTTGTTTACACGTGGCCGACATATAACGGTAAGATATTTTAATAATTTGATAGTTGTTGTATTTCAATAAATTCCAATTTTTGGAAATAAACATAATTGCAGTCACCGGTGACTTATACTTATTTGTTTTTACCAAAATATTTCAAAATGGAAATTGGAAATTATTTTCAGTGTTACCAGAAAAGTTTTAGCTTATGTCGTCGTTTTGCCAGTTGAAATCTCCAAAAAAAAAAAACCAAAAAGTTTTTAAATCCTCAATTTTGTCTCCAATTCAATTTTTAATTTAACTTGAACTTAAACAAACAAATTTAAAAAAGAATTGAAACAAATTGTGCATTAGGAATTCTTTCCTCCTCAGTAGCTTGTATGTTTACTAACATACTAGTTTTTGGTTTTTACCAAAATGTTATGTCATCTTTACTCGACATGTGCTTTTTGTTTACAAAAAAATCTTAAAATGCTGCAATTCTGTTGTGAGAATGAAACACAAAAATGTGAGATTAAGAAAAACATTGTAAAAACAAAATAGATCCTATATTACAACTGCAATGCCGGAAGTATACGGTACGTTGTATGGAAAAATACTGAAGAAATCTGTTTTTCAGTATTTCAGTTAAGAATTAGTGATAAAAAATTTAAATCATAATAAATACATAGAGCAAATTTATACGATATTATTGATTGCATGCTTTTTTCTCAATTCCCTTTTCAAAGATGCTTCCAAAGTTATTTCTATTAATACGGTGCCTTTTTTACTCTAAAGCGGAATGTGATTGAAGCAACAAAAGAAGAATACATATGAGTGCGAAAGAGAAATATCATATATATGAACGAAACCCGTGCTTTTTTTGTTACCCCGCTTGCTGCTTTACCCCGTTCGCTAGCAAAGAATTGCACGCAAAAGTTGCATGCCCAAATCCCCGTATCTGGCAACACTAATCATATGTTTTCTTCTCAATAACACAATTTAAAATTTTTACGAATCATTCTGTTAAGAAATGAAGTGTATATTTAATCACCACGGTTATGTTGAAATGTAGCTTAAACTCACCACAGGCCGTTAGTTTTAAAAAAATTAAAACTTTACCGCAGAGGTGCGCAAAATTGATTTGCAGCAGTCATGCATTTTGAGTTTTTTTGTTTTGGGTCAAATTGACGATTAAAGAGCTAACTATATTATACTTTTTCTAGCTTAAGCAAATGTGCGAATACATGTAATCAAATGTGTATGACTATATTGTACTTAACAAACTTTTCGTTAAGTTTCGTCAAGTGTCATTTGCTTAAGCAAACAGCGAAACTGACCGCACTTTACTTAAGGAATCATATGTTTTTAAGGGCTAACTATATTATACTTTTGCTAACTTAAGCTACTGTCAAAAATTAACGAAAAGTCTGTCAAATGCTTAATCAACTTATTGAAGACTTTTGGGTGGCTACAATGTACTTTTTAAGCTTAAATACTCACTACACTTAGTTGCAAATATTTGTACTTTTGCAAAAACTGTTTTCTTCTTATATTTCTAAAATATATGTATCTTTTAGAAAAATATTATTTAATGTGTTCAATTTATAAATTTTGTACAATTAACAAGTAAATCTATATTAATTTTTAATAATTTAAAAAAACAAATGAAAACATAAATAAAAAAGTACTAAAAAATGCAACAGTGCTTGCATCTTAAGAGCTAACTATATTATACTTTTGCTAGCTTAAGCAAATATGCGAATACATGTAATCAAATGTGTATGACTATATTGTACTTAACAAACTTTTCGTTAAGTTTCGTCAAGTGTCATTTGCTTAAGCAAACAGCGAAACTGACCGCACTTTACTTAAGGAATCATGTGTTTTTAAAAAAACTGTTTATGAAAAAAAAACAAGCTGCAATGTACGCGGAAAATATTTTTATAGACAATTTAATTGAAAATGTTAAAAAACAAACGTGCATGTATAACAAAAGGGGTGGGTTTTGTATTTGTTTTTCGATTAAGATGCAAGCACTGTTGCATTTTTTAGTACTTTTTTATTTATGTTTTCATTTGTTTCATTAAATTATTTAAAATAAATATAGATTTATTCGTTAATTGTAAAATATTTATAAATTGAACACATTAAATAATATTTTTCGAAAAGAAACATATATTTTGTAAATATAAGAAGAAAACAGTTTTTGCAAAAGTACAAATATTTGCAACTAAGTGTAGTAAGTATTTAAGTTTAAAAAGTACATTGTAGCCACCAAAAAGTCTTCAATAAGTTGATTAAGCATTTGACAGACTTTTCGTTGATTTTTGACAGTAGCTTAAGTTAGCAAAAGTATAATATAGTTAGCCCTTTAATCGAAAAACAAATACAAAACCCACCCCTTTTGTTATACATGCACGTTTGTTTTTTAACATTTTCAATTAAATTTTCCATAAAAATATTTTCCGCGTACATTGCAATTTGTTTTTTTTTTTCATAAACAGTTTTTCTAAAAACATATGATTCCTTAAGTAAAGTGCGGTCAGTTTCGCTGTTTGCTTAAGCAAATGACACTTGACGAAACTTAACGAAAAGTTTGTTAAGTACAATATAGTCATACACATTTGATTACATGTATTCGCACATTTGCTTAAGCTAGAAAAAGTATAATATAGTTAGCTCTTTAGAAAAACTGTTTATGAAAAAAAAAAAACAAATTGCAATGTACGCGGAAAATATTTTTATGGAAAATTTAATTGAAAATGTTAAAAAACAAACGTGCATGTATAACAAAAGGGGTGGGTTTTGTATTTGTTTTTCGATTAAGATGCAAGCACTGTTGCATTTTTTAGTACTTTTTTATTTATGTTTTCATTTGTTTTTTTAAATTATTAAAAATTAATATAGATTTACTTGTTAATTGTACAAAATTTATAAATTGAACACATTAAATAATATTTTTCTAAAAGATACATATATTTTAGAAATATAAGAAGAAAACAGTTTTTGCAAAAGTACAAATATTTGCAACTAAGTGTAGTGAGTATTTAAGCTTAAAAAGTACATTGTAGCCACCCAAAAGTCTTCAATAAGTTGATTAAGCATTTGACAGACTTTTCGTTAATTTTTGACAGTAGCTTAAGTTAGCAAAAGTATAATATAGTTAGCCCTTAAATAGGCCCAAAATACCTTTGATAGGGCCAAAATTTTGTTGATATATATATCAGTTTTTATTTAAAAAAATTTAAATCTGTTAGCCATGGGTAGGACTTAATTCATTGCTCAAAAGCAATAGAAAATTTATTTGTCAATAAAAAATTTTATTTATCAAGAATTGTTTACCGTTACCGTTATTTGACGGTCTACTTTATATATATACTTCAAAGAATTTTTATTTGAAACAAGACAGATTTGCAAATAAAAGTAGAGTTGTTCTTTGACAAACAAAACGTTGTTGTATATAAAAGTAGTGTTCAAAGTAGGGAGAAAATTAAATGGTGTTTTTTTAGAGGTTGGGGACTTTTATTTAAAATAAAAAACATTAAGACTTACGAAATAATTTATTTTAAATTCTAATGTGATAGCTTATAATTTGGCATTTAGTATTAAAAATAATTTGGACACATGTGTACCGGAAACACCTTTTCTAAAGCGCATACGGAAGGACCAATTTTAAATTTTTTATGCAGCTAAAAGTGACAGTCAAAAATTTATTTTTACCATCATGATATAATAACCTTTCCCTAATGATTTTTCAGATAATCTTGAATAAAAAAAATACCTTAAATTACTTCCACTTGACAGTTTATTCGTATTGCAAATGTAGGGCTCCACTTTTGCTCATAAACTGATCCATACAAGAGAATGAATTTTAATGAAGAGACTTAAGTGTTTAAATAATTAATTGCCATTATATACGAGAATACTTTCAATTGGAATAAAAAGGTTTTTTTTATTTCGTAAGTTTGTGTTTTATTTTAAATAAAAGTTCTATATCTCTAAAAAAAACCTTTTACTAGAGTATTCAAAAAACCGGCATTGTGGAAAAACCGGTTTCGGTTTTCTTCGAGAATTCGAATTTAAAAAAAACCGGTTTCGGTTTCGGTTCTTGCAGAAAAAACCGGTCAACCGGTTTTTTTTTCGGTTTTTTTTTTAATTTGAATAAAAAGCTTATATAATTTGTTAATTGTTTTAAATTCAACCAGAGAAAAAGAAATTTAATATATAAAGTAATAAAAATAAAAAAATACATTCTTTGAAAAAAAATTATTTTATAATATTTTTTTATTATTCAGTTTAATTTCTTCGACCTTTTTAATACAAATTCTAGGTAATAAGTATTCAAGCTTAAGGTCTATTTTATACAAAATTATTTATTTGTTATCCAATATTTCGCTATCTCAATGGATAGCTTCTTCAGGGATTTTTTGTTTTTTAAAAAACAAAAAAATTAAAAAACAAAAAATCCCTGAAGAAGCTATCCATTGAGATAGCGAAATATTGGATAACAAATAAATAATTTTGTATAAAATAGACCTTAAGCTTGAATACTTATTACCTAGAATATTTTTTTTATTGTATTTCATTTCAACATTTTATTTATTGGTTTTAATATTTTTTAATATAACATCTTAAAAATTAATATTATAAAACTATATTCATAACAAATGAATAGAGATCATTAGGTTTGTAAATTGGGTAAAATAAGTACGTTAGTAATTTTAACGTTTAAAACATTTGGCAAATTTTTTCAACTACGGCATCATTAAAGTGTCTGATGCAATAGTGCAAAATTAGTCTTCCTTTTCGTTTTAATTGATTTTTAATAATCAAAAGTCGTTTCATCTTTCTATTAATTCTATTTTTATTATAAGTTAACAAAAAGTTGTCAATGTTATTGCGGTAAACATAATTATATCTTTTGCGAAACGTTCTAAAAAGCAAACTGTGCAGTTGTTGAGCAGTAGCAAAGCATCTGCAACAGATGATCACGCATCAGCAACAAAAATTGGCATAACTGCCGCAGTGATGCACAAATTTTCTGCATTCACGAACGTACCCACTCTTTTACTAATAGTAGATGTTGGACAAATAGTCAAAAGACAATTATATAAATTTTCCAACTTTTCAGTTTTTTTGTCGCATTTATCAAGATATATGAAATCATCATATAGTAATGAATGATTTTGTACAGTCTTTTTTAGGATTTTGAATACTGTTTATTGTGTTATTTAGATCAAAAATAAAACTATTTGAATTTGGAATATCTAAAGTTAAGTCTCCATCGGAATCTATCAGACTTACATCTAAATCTTCATAACCAAACAAACTATTATGAGTGTTCGGAAAAAGGAAAAGAGACCAAGTAACCCAGTTGGTGATGTAATTAAAAAAACCGGTTAACCGAACAAAAAAGACCGGTTTTCGGTTTTCTTCGAATTCACAAAATATTCGAAACCGATCGGTTTAAAAAAAAAAAAGAAACCGGTTGACCGGTTTTCGGTTTCGGTTTTTGAATACTCTACCTTTTACATTGAAAAATGTACTGTACGCTTTGTAGTAGTTGAATTTTGAGCTGAAAGAGCCAAAATAGATTAGAAAGTAGCACAGGCCCATCAAATATTAAAAAGTGCCACAAATGGCCCAATCGTGCCATATTTTGCATCATTGATTTGCAAAAAAAAAATACTCTTTATTAATGAGAATTTACAAATAAATAAAAGAGAATAATTATTTTTTTTGTAAAGTTTTAAAGAGAATGAATATTAGGAAAATCCGAAAGGATTTAAATTTCAACCCCTAACCCCAATTTAGTGTTTTGTGTAAAAAAAGGTCGCAAATTTTTTTATATTTTATTTCCAGTTATGCTGGTAACTAATATAGAAAACTATCAATAAAATAAAGGTTATAAAATTTAAAGAAAAAAATTATATTTATGTTTATTGAATGAAATTGAATGACGCCATTTATAAAATATGTGGCGCAAATTTTTGCATAATTTATGTAAAGATTTGCAAAAAAAAACCTAATGTTATGCAAATGACCTGTTGTTTCTACAATTTATAAAAAAAAACTTATAAAGAAACAACCCTTACAAGCGGAAATTTAAACAATAATATATAATAATGTTACAGACTTAGTGTAAGCATAGCAGTACGCGCACGCGCACCCATGTCAATATATGCAAATTTTTTTTATTTTTATTTCAACTCAATATTTTTTCCAAATCAATATCATTGAAAGATACAGATTAACCAATAATTGAATTGATGAGTTTTTCATGGTATCCTGTAGTATAAATAAAATAGGAAATGACAACCAGCTGCAATTGTGCGGGTTGTTTTCTAAAGTAAAAGCAGAGGCGTTTGAAATAAACTTTAATTAAAAATAGTTATATGTAGTATACATTTTTAAATCAATACGTTACAATAATTTGCATAATAAAAGATTACAAATACAGCAGATATAATTTTAAATTATTAAATTACAAGTATTGATAATAATTTATAATTTTTTTTAACATGACGCTTAAATTACAAACACGCGCCAATCAAATAAAAAATAACTGACCTTTTATTATTGTTTGTCTTAAAAAAAACTATAAACACAGAAAGTGTGTCACATCAGTGGTCAGTTTTTAAAATGTAAAAGGGTACACGCCGGTTAGTTCTATTTTATGGTGCTTTTAAACAAAGGGATGTTTTTTTAAAAAAAGAACATTTAACTTTAAGCTGGACAATGTTTTTAACTTATAAAAACATATTTTTCTAAATTACCTCCAAATTAGAAATGTATACGTAGGCGAATTTTGCATCAAACTTACGCACGATCACGTGAGTAATTTAAATTTGCGTGAGTAATTTAAATTTGAAAAAATAATACGAAAAAGTAATTATAAAATAACTTATTTTCTCACTTGAAACCAGTTGATCATACTTAATACATAAAGAAAAAAACAGTCTTGCAACATTACATATAAAAAAATCGAATAAGTAAAATAATCGTAAAAATAAAAAAATTAATAAAATAAATAATTACAAATAATCACGCACAAATTTTTTTATCGCTCATGGTTACGCTCGATCAAGTGAGTAATTTTAATTTTGAAGTGATTTACGAAATTTCGTGCCTCGTGTCCACCTCTACTCCAAATATTTTTCACAATATTGAAAAAGTCACATCTATATGAGCCATCACACACGAGAAAAAAAGCGGGGCGAAGACAATAGTTTTTTGTTGACGTAAAGTTTCAACCAGCTTCTAGCAGCACAAAAACAATACATGTACATACCAAATGACTTGGCTTACAAACACAAGCCTTAAGCTAGAAAAAGACTTGAGAATATATTAAAAAATGCTATCGTAACAATTGTAGAAAAATCAAAACGGAATCCTCGTAAAAATATTATGTGTGTATGATTTCTATAAGCTTATTCTTGCAATTGTAGAATAAGCTTACAAAAATAATATATTATTAATAGTTGAAAAAGAGAAATCATAATTATTTTCTTTAATTTCATTTATTATACATTTTAAATATAAAAAATACATTTTAAATATAAAAAAATAATTCATTTTAAATATAAATAATAATAACTAATTTTAACCATAAATAAAAATAATTAAATTTAATATGCAATTGCACTTTCACTATATAAAATTTACAACTAAATGTACACGCAAAACACGTTTGACAAATTTAAAGAAAAAGTAATGGCACATGTTGTATGCATTATAAGCGTAGAACAAAGACAACAAGACTAGAATGTATTGAAAAATAGTTGTATGTTGTTCATAAGCATACTTGAGAAAAAGTTATGTATAATAATCTTTTCTCTAGCATTGTTAAATACTGCTTGTGAATTCACATTTTATAAATATTATAATAAGCGAAATTAAGAAAAGCTTAAAACACACTATTAATATAAGCTTATTCTCAAGTTGTATTGCAGTTTGATTGCTATATGGTATATTGGGTATACTAAAAACACTAACACACACAGAGCTTTGCATACGTATACATTTTATGCCAGATGAATTTTTATACCGCGTGTTAAGAAAATAACAAAAATTGTGCGCTTAAATATTAGTCTCGTGTGTGAATTTAAAATTGTTTTTTTTTTATTCAAATGCTAAAAATAGTTTTTAATAAATTGAAATATTCAATAATTTAGTAAACACAAGCAAATAAAAAATATATAATTAAAGAAACTGTATAAACAGAAAAAATATTATTAAAACCAGGTAGAAACGGCATAAAATAGAAACAGCTTTAGGGTCAAACTAAGTTTGTTTTCGTTTTTGATTTAAAAATGTTTATACTTATTTCTAAAATGCGAAAACAAAATCTAAAATGTTGACATTAATTTAAATAAGAAATCAAATAAAACCAATTAAATAAAAAACCATATAAGGCCCCAATGGCTCGGTTATGTAAATGAAGAATTAATATATTTACTTTAATAAGATTAAAGCTTAGTTTAAAAATGTTTATACAAATTTTATATGTTGATTTAAATATGATATAGTAATTAATTTAACTATGATTTTTTATTTATACTTTATATATATTATTCGATCTTAATTATATATTTTTAAATTTTGTCAGGCTCGAGATTATAATTTAATGTTACTAACGAATAGTAAACACTATTTTTTTTTATTAAATGGAAAAATTGTGAGGATCAGGGCTTGCGGAAGTGCACACTTTCGACCTGAGCGACCAGGTAAACGTCAGCCTCCTTATGAACTACCCAACCCACAAACAACTCATGATTTTGAACAGGCTTATATGTATATCACACACTCTAAGGAAAATGACTATGCGAAATCAGCCTTTTTCATCGATTTTTTTTCTGTGTATGTGACAGAACCTGTAAATGATCTCGATTACATTTTACAGACTTGTACGGAGCTGCATACATAGAAATTGTAGAGACTTTTCTCTTACTTCTAAATGTGCTTTAAGAAACCTTAATGTACTTATTTAATTTAAAAGTTAAATTTGAAAATATATCTTAAAGGCATAATGAATCCTTTATTAATAAAATAACCAAAAACAAATATCGCATCCTTTTGTTATTTTTTATATAAAAAAATTGATAATCTAATAATAAATTTCCCAAGAAAACTTGTTATACCCTTCACCATAGGTGGAAGGGTATATATAAGTTTGTCATTCCGTTTGTAATTTCTACAATATTGATCTTAGACCCTATAAAGTATATATATTCTGGGTCCATATGAAGAGCGAAGTTGATTTAACGATGTCCGTCTGTCCGTCTGTCCGTCTGTCCGTCTGTCCGTCTGTGTGTTGAAATGGGTTTTCCGAAGAACCCAGACATGATGAGGACTTGATTCTTTTTTATTTCTGTTACATGTGATCCATTTCTGTTTGCTATTAAAAATCAGACAGATCGGTTAATAAATGGCTGAGATATTAGCAAAAAACCAGGACTACCTCTAATTTTTCCAGTAAAATCCCTTTGTTTAATAAGAGTGTGAAGATAAATACGTAGGTTAAATACGTTTCACAACTATTGTGAATGATATAAATAAAAAATAAATAGTAGTGTCGCCAACTTTTTTTTGCCTAGAAAATGCCAAATTTGACAAGAAAAGCGCTGAAACATATGGAAAAATATAAATTTGAGATTTTACATGACATATTATTTTGGATTAAAATTTTTGGACATTTAAGAAAAAATAAATGGGGATACCGCTTGTTTGTGGAGAGCTATGAGGTAGTAGATTCCAACGATGTATTCATCTCCTTCAGAATACCATGGTGAAGGGTATATAAGATTCGGCATAGCCGAATTTAGCCGCTCTTACTTGTTTTTTAAAACTAAATGAAAAAAAAAACACAAAAATTACTTTTAAAAAAGATGTCCTGTAAAAAAGGATTCCTTTTTTAACTAAAAAAGATAATTTCTTAAAAAATTAAAGGTAAAAGAACGTGAAACATCCTTAAAGGATTGTATAAAAAAAAGACTTTAAAATATACAATTTACGCAAGCGTAAATACGCACAATTTCCAAAAAAAAAAAACATCCCAAGAGAAAAAAGGGTTGAAACTGTAGACAATAGAAATGATGGACCAAGGCCAGATTTATGAGAGAATAATGTATTTAAGTATTGTTTTCAACAAAAAATAACAACAAAATAAGCAAAACCAGTTTTGGCACGTAAATTTGTAATTAGAATAGGAAACAAAAATAAAACGACAAACAAAATCTTCATGACTTGAAGTTTCCAACAGCTTCCGTCCGTCATTGCATAGATTTCAAATAATTGAATAATGCATTTACAACAACATTACTTACAATCAACACAAAAAAAGGTGGAAATTTAAAACCAGTTTGGTTAAATATTTTTTTTTTTGAAAATTTTCTATCGTATATACGGTCCAGATTAAATGCTGATTTAGGGTATTTGGTCAAAGTTTTAATAAAAAAAATAATGCTCTCTATGCAGAGAACACATGTCTCGTATACGTGACAAGGGAATAGTTTCAAATTTTATATGCTAAATATGCATAACATAGAAAACTACGACAACGATCGACCGACCATTACATTTATACGTTCATCCTCATCCTTTTGGTCCGTTATATGGCTAGTCAAGGGTTGAAAGTTTTTCTTTTTTTGTGGTGATTTTTATAATTTAGGGTCATCTAAATAATGTTTTCATACATCAAAAAAGGTTTTGTCGTCTGCAGCAGCAGCAGTAACAAAATATACATATTTTTTATAATGTAGCTTAAAATTATTTTGAACTTTGTATGCATTTAACAACATATTTGTTTTATGATAATGTTTTCAAATAAAGATTCCAAAAAATATTACACAAATACACCACCATATTTTTGTTACTATTGTCAACAGTAAAAACAACCGGTCATTTATAAAACTTTACTTTGTAAAACATTCAGATTGAAAGGATTTAAAGAAGAATTTAGAAAACAATTCAGCTTTGAATCGTAAGTCGTGGGCCGTCACATATGTAATTGTCAAGTCTTCTTAAAGACTAACTCGAATCTCTTTTTTTATTTATTCAAAATAATGAAAGGTTCATGCAGAGAAAAAACATTATTGCAACATAATCACTGCAACTATATTTTGCTTGCTGCATTCGCGTATGGTTGTCACAATCAAGTTATTGGTTTATAAATAGGTTCTAACCATGATTCATGATTTCCACTTTCTACTTTATAACATGATGGACAGTTACCATAATATTGTAACTACTATGAATATGACTGCCCCAACCATGTTTTTTCTCTGCGTGTAGGAAGTATGAATGGATAGATATACAGAAAAGTTATTGTTTTTTGTTTTTTTTTTATTCAAAATTTTGTAATTTCAAAGCCTAGAGGCCAATTAATAAATTACAATATTCCACTCACTTTTCCATATCCCAAATCATAGTCGTAACATTAATGGCGCCCAAAGTGACTTGATATTCTTATTGTCCAATCCGAATTATCTTTTGTCGGCCAATAAAAAGCGGTCTTCAGATCTTAAGTATTTTTTGATTAAATTACAATATTTTATTAAATAATTGTATAATATCGATAGAAAACATAACAAACTACTTTCTTCGCCTTCAAGCATTTTTCTCCAATGAACGACTTTAAAGCGAGAAAGATGTAAAGTCAAACTTTTGTAAATTTGGAAAAATTAAATTTTAAAAATAGAAAAAAATATTTAAAAAATTGTCAATAATCGTAAATATTGTTGATAATAGCAAACCTAGTCTGGTGTCCCAACTTGTAAAATGAGTCAGGATACGTTTTAAAAATATATCTCTAACTCCAAAACTTGCTAAGGGATATTAAGTACAGTTGATATGCTCGGAGTTAGTAGTAAGCAAATTTAATTTGGTTAAAATAAATTGATGTTTAGTGTCAATCTCGCTCAATTTCGTAATTTTAAAAAAGCGATAATCGCCATAACTTTTAAAATAACAAAACTAGATCACAAATTTTTGGTACATTATTTGATTTTATTGAAAGTGTTATTTATAGCGAAAATTGATATTATTTGATTATTGGATTTATTGATTCGTCTTCAATGTGTCAAGCGATAAATCCAAAATTTATTATTTTTAATTCCAAATGAAAAGTATAAATATAATCGATACCAGGAGAAAGAGCATTAGAGTGTTGAAGAAAGTGACTCACGTTCATTGCCATCTATGTTAGATTTAATTGTCAAGAGCTTTTATAGTCCAACCCTTTTGTTCGATCAAAAGAGTCGTTTATTCCAAATAATAGGTCAAAAAGTTATTAGTTTTAAAACCCTCGCACCTACCTTTTAGGAGACTTCAATCCCGAGGAGCTTAGCATTGTATAAGTCCTAACGCAAATGATTAGTCTAAAGAAAGGCCCAATTACCAATTATAGTTGAACCTGAATCTTCTTTTGTTAATCCAAAAGAGTCACAGGAACTATGGATAATAGATCAAAAAGTTGGAAACTACTTTTCACGAGACTACAATAACGGCCGAGCCCAGGGTTGAGTAAGCCATATCATTATAGAAGCCCAACATGAGTTGTCAATATTAAATCTAATTGTGAAGACTTCTTATAATTAAAACCAAATGGTTTATTGTTCATGCAAAAAAAAAAAAATCTAAGCTCGAATTACATTCCAAGGAGACAATGCTATCTTTAGAACGTGACATACTTAGGGTTGAAAGAGTCGTAACATATACATATAGCGTCTAAAATGAGAAGCCCTTATTCAGGGCTTATTCTTCGTTTCTTCTTAAAGTCTGTGCCAGATCTTCCTATGGAAGGAATAAATGTTGAAAATGTTAGTAAGATCTTAAGCCATCCATCATCTAACTTATTTAAAACACAATTAAAATCCATTATATAGAAACAATACATTAATGAGTAATGTATTATTCAAAATTGTTGGTATTAATGTTCTAGGAAAAAATTTTACGACTAATTCCTAAGCATACCAGTTCTACAACTGGTTCCACTAGAACATATTCCAGGGAACTTTACTTTTGGATTTAAATGTAAGACATAATTGAAGGAGTATCAATTCTACCACTAGTTCTAGAACTGGTTACAGGGTAACCGGATGCACTTTCAAGCTATAGAAGCAGTTACTTTTAGGTTAATTGCAAACAAAAATTATTGGTGGTAGAACCGACAGTAGAATGGATTATAAGGGAAAAAGAAAAGAAAAAGAAGTTCTTCTTGATTGTAGATAAATTTGCTGCAAAAGATCCTTGACCTATTTCACAGGAGACTACTCTGCATTTTGATTGAATTACAACAACAAAAAATGTATTACTGAACATAATTTGAGAACACTTTAAGCCTTTCAGTAGACTACGATAAGTAATAACAAAGATGGCGTCGGTCCATTTTTCTGTCCAAATGATTGTCAATAAATTGTCTTCTTATAGTCCAAGGCGAATTTTTTTTTTTAATTATAAATAGGAGGAACCTCCTAAACGAAATATTGAAATTTTTACATCAATTAAGTTAACATCATTAATTATCCAACGTATTTTCAATGTTAAGATATCAGATTCCAATGTTAAGATATTAGATACTTTTAATTTTTCCATAAACCATAAAGGAATTGAAATTTGTATTAAATTTACCACATTTAATGCCTAATGCCCAAAAACCTGTTGCTTTAATTTCCCAAAATCAAATCTCTTTGAAATGAAACTAGTTTTTACCGCAAATTATAAAATAAATTTAACTGACCACCTCTACTCAAAACATATTTAGGTTTGACTTTTAAAAATTTAACCCTTTTTAGGGGTTTTCCAAAGCAAACTGACCAAACAAATAAAAATAAAAATGTAAATGTAAATTTTTATCTTAAAAAACAACCTACAAATTTTCTAACAAATTATATAATAATAAACTTGTTAAAAAGTGTAAATTTTATACTTTTAAATGACACGTGCCACACAAAACAAGTCCTTTGTTGACTTTCCTCCTGTGACAACAACACAACAAAAACTGACCAGTGGTTAAACTCTTATAACTGCCGAAAGAAACAACAATAAAATCCTGTTTTGAAAATAGTAGAAAGTATTTAGTATTTGAAACAATTGCCAATGTGTGTTTTAAGTGTCCGATTTTGTAACACCATAAAAGAATGAAATAATTTATTTACTCATTGATGATGGTCAGTTAGGGGATGATTAGGGGTGTGCTTAGAGTTCTTTTGTTATAAATTGTTAAGAGATTTTTAATGAGATTTTTGAGGATAAAATGTTAAATAACTTGAAGAAAAATAGTTATTATTCCAGTTGGAGACTCTGTTTTTTTTTAATTGAGTATTGTTTTTGAATTTAATCGTGTCGAAAGTTTTGACACGAAACCCATTTAGAAAAGATGATTGACAAAATATAGATAAAAATTTGGTAATATATAAAATTCGAAACTTTGAACAGTTTGTACAAAAACGTTACAAAAAAAAAAAACATCGGAAAATAATCGCTGAAGTAAAAAATTCTTAATTTCATAAATGAAATAAGTTCTTTTGTTAAACAGAAATTTATTGAATTTTTAAATATGTAAAACCCCATTCAAACTGAAGACCAAAATACGTATTTTCGTTATTTTCAAGTTTTCCATTTAAAATGTGTATGGAATTTGAAAGTTGCAAAATTAAAAAAAAAACGAAAAGTCGTATGAATGGGGTATAAGTTAATTTCATGGTTAGTCATGGTTGGCATTCAATACCTTTTCATTATAATGGTAATTGGGTACACTCAGAAAAAAGTTAGTAGAAAAATTTGTAAACGGTTTTCAATCGCACTGTACTATTTTTATACTGATTTTTAGTAAAATATTATTATTTAGCAAATCTTTTTGCTATTTACATTTTACAAATTACAGAATTTTTACAGAATATTTACAAATTTTCGTTGCTAATTTCAGAAATCATTTACAAATTTTTGAAAACGGATTTGCTAAAATTAGCAAAAAATATTACTAATTTTAAAAAAGTGGATATTGAAGGAAATGTTATTTCTAATTAAAACTTACACCTACAAACTTAAATTTCTTTAAAATGTTACATATATTAAAAAAGGAATCGGAAGTGAAGATACCGACTCATGTCTAAAAAGAGGACATCCACTTAAAATAGCACTAAAAAGGTTTTTTAGTTCTAAAAATCCGCCCAAAAAACAATTAACATTTAACCTTAAAAGTAAAAAAAAATTGACCAAATAATTTTTCAAAAAAATTACCAAATTAAAACAAAATGTTTTATTCGTTTTTTAAAAAATAAAATCAAAATTTTTGATGCTCGATAAGAAAAATAAATTCAAAGCTTTTTACTAATATTAATAATATTTAGTAATATTTTTTGCTGATTTTAGCAAACAGATTTTAAATTCCACTTTACAAAAAGTCTACTAAAATTTCATTGTACTACACGTCAGCAGACATGTGTTGCTAAGATTAGCAAAAAATACCGCTGGGCTCAAATTAGCAGAATTTCCCGTAAGAACAGCAAAATTTTCAGTTGCCATTACAGACTTTTTTTGGTGAGTGTACCATAACCACTTCAATACCGATATGAACATTTTAAAATGGCGATTCCATTAAAGGCATATGCTTTTTTGTATAATCCGATTTATTGCACTATTTTGCCGGCTTAATTTTAAAATATTTTAAACAATAACGTTACAGTAACGCTAAAATAACGCTACAATAACGCTACAATAACGCTAAACTACCGAAACACCGATTTATAAAGGTATTTTACAGATATAACAAAATTTTACAGCCAATATTATTAAATAAACCCCGAGAATCGCAATTTTAAAATTTTCGTATCGGTATTGGTCAGAGCGTGGTAGACAACTACCGTTTAAATGGAAAGGTATTGCTTGCCAACCTTGCCTAAGGTGTAAAAATGTGAGGATCAGACAGAAATATTAAAAAGTTTTATTGAATAAAAAAATCTTGGAAAATTTTCATAAAAAAAATTAAGTTTTAAATTTGTTAAATTTGTGAGTGAAATTGGTTTAATACTCGTATAAACATTTTAATATTTTAATAAAATATATGGGTAGTAATTTTATTATTTTTTATTCAATATATTGTATAACTTTTAGGTTTTCGAATCAAAAATTTAACTGCAGTTCTAGTACTTTGACCTCCTATTAGTGGACAACTTCCTGTAACAGATAAATTTACACCGATCTCAGTTATTAGAAGGTTTGACAACAATTGTATTTTAAAATGTTTTACCAATAAAACCTGATATTTTTATCGCATATAAATAAAAACTTTCTCTGAATAAAAAACTTCTTTTTAAATAACCTTTAAAATCTAAGGTTAGTAACCTTTAAAATCTAAGGTTAGTAACCTTTATCCCTTTCAAAACGCTTTCAAAATGAAAACCGACACCAATGCCGAATCTCTTGATTTCACAAAATACCTGTATTCCAAAACCTATTCCCTTTGTACCGGTATGATACAGGTGTTTAATCGGATTTTAACAAAGTTAATTTAATTTAATTGATTTTTGTTAATCAACCCAAGAAAAAATTTAGCGGACTTTTTGATACGTACGAATTCATGAATCCGACACTTACTGTACGTCGACGCTCCGTAATTACATATACCTTTGACGTATATGTAATTACGTAAACGGAACATGAACAGACCGTATAATTAAATTTTTGAAAACAATACGTTTTGAATCCGTTTTGATGTGTTCATTTCTTTTCAGTTTTTTTCTTCCGATGCTTTTGAATTAATTTTGTCAAAAACGAATACTTAAAAAATATATGTGGTCATTGTACGGGTCGCGCGCTATAAGGTAACATTTAAAGTCTATAACACCATCACACAGCAAATAAAACTTTAAGTGATATCCATGAGGAAAATACTTTTGAAAATTAAAACAAGTTTTGCTATGAGCGGATTCAAATCAGTTGCGATGTTCCTTAAAATTTGCTTTCTGGTCCGTATACGGACGTACATTAACGGAGTTGGATTCCGTTTATGACGGACCGAAAACGTTACGTAAGCGGAACCTATTGTTTTTTGGCAAAATTTATTGTGAGAGAATTTAATGGGATGACTTTTTGTGAAATTTTGTATTAAAGTAAAGAAGTAGTCTTCACTAATGAATGAAACTTTTTTTAGTGAAACTTTTTCATTAAGTGTATAAAATTTTTCATAAATAACCCGCTGAACCCAAAAATTTAACCAGGTTCGGGTTCAAAAATATAAAAAAATATTCTTGCTGTTCATGGCGTGAGAAATGTCTCATAGAAAAATCATAAAAACATTACATTTCTTGCATTCCTCTTAAGCAAATATTTGATCAATGCAGAGCTATTTGCAAAAAAATTGCGAACACCAAAAATTTCTTCTTTAGCTAAAAAGCTAAACTTGAAAAAAGCCGTACTAGACTGTCAAATAAGATGGAATTCCAGTTATGACGTGGTTCAAGCCTTATTGGAATATAGAAGTTTTTGTTCGGAATTACTAGATGGTGCATTAACTATGAATGATAATATTCGTAGATGCTTTTGCACCTGTTTAAAAATTAACGCTGAAACTACAAGAAGAACAGACGACTTTAGGCGATTTTTATAGAACTAAAATTTTCACAAAAACTATATTTAAATATTATAAAAAGAGAAAACCACTTTATTAATAATCCACTTTTGATTGCAGTATTATATTAAGGTAGCAGATTTAAGTTAATGCTAAGTCCCGAAGATGTTGAAAATGCTAAAAAACATATTTTAAAAACAATTAAAATTTTCAACAATTTGCAATTTAAAAGAAAAAAGGAGAATTTATTAATAGAATCAATATGTTGTTCTTCAGAGGATGATGAAGATATGCTCGAACAAGTTCTAAAAAAGAAGGAACGATTTTTTAAATCAAATTCTTCAAAAAGGCCCTTTCAGCCTTGAAATTCATTTTGTCGCCACAAAGAACAAATTTAAAAGCTGAAAACTTAAAAAATATATTAATTATAAAATTAAACGAAAATTTCTTTGAAAAGTAAATAAATTTCTTATTAATAAAACATTTATACTTTTTTTAAATGTTGAACCCGAAACCTGAACCGATCCGAACCGAAAAGTAAATAAATATATTAAAAATGGCTAAATCCGATTTTTCTGCGTCTTCAAAGATGGCAATATCTAGCCAAAAAATTGCTAAATTAGCAACACTGGTTCACAGCAACAGGTGTGCTGTACTTCGGAGTCGAAAGGAACAAAATTTACTATGCAGCAAGATGAGCCCTAAAATTTAAAATGACTATTTTAAAAAATCTTCTTTAAAGAAAATTTACTACAATTTTATACACCCGTAATAAATTGTCAGTTTGTCTGTATTTTTCAAGATATGGAGGTGGATGTGGGGGACTAAAATACTCATATTTATAAAAGGTAATTTTAGGTCTCAAGCCTTTTGTTAGCTGTTTGTTTATTTTTTTATAACTGTTTTGATATACCATAAAAAAACTATTATGTTTTGTATATTTCCATAGAAAAACAACTGTAATTACAACACCTACTTTACAACAGGTACTGAATTACTGTATAGAAAGACTCTAACACGATTGTCTGGAAGTAAAGGAAAAATCTCAAAAATTTCTAAAAGCACACAAATCTTTAATACTCAGAATTCTGATAGTTTGGAAAATTTGGAACACATATACCAAAGTATTTTTAAGTCCATTTAGATGACTCTTAGGATGCTTTAACAACTTCTAAACTATTTTGATAATTAAAATATTATAAATTTCATTTTAAAACTTAGATATTTACATTTAAAAATTAACAGCTGTCATATTAGCAAAAAACTAAATAAAATACAGCTGCATTAAAAAAAAGTATTCAGCAAATATTTTCCAAATATCAAAAGCAATATTTCTTAAATAGCTAATAACTTTTATAATGTTTACTCTTTTTGCAGATATTTAATGAAAAGAAGAAAGCAGAAATGATATAAAAACATATAAAAAATATCAAGTTTCTCCCTTTAAGAAAATAATAAAAAAGGATTATAAAATTGTAATAAAAGTAAAGAAAAATAGACAAAAATATAATAAGAAATGCTAAAGATTGATGATCAATAGTTAAAAAATAAAAAAATTTAAAAGACAAGGCGGAACCCTTTCGCACTAAAAACACACTAAGAAATTTAAGCCTTCCATCGATCATCGAACAACGTTCAATGCTTCCGCAAACATTGCGCAATGTAACAAAATCACCACTTTTTATTCAACATTTTATTCTTAAGCAAAAAATTCCCACAGCATTGCAAAAAATAAAAACGAAACTCCAAATAAATTCTTAATAAAACGATATTGATCTTTAAGTATAAAGGATTTTGTTGCTTTATTTCTAAAACACAAAAATTTACGAGCGATCAAATATCCTTTTGCAATTTTCAATCAAAGGGTGCAAAATAAAAAAACATAAAAAACAAACGGATTGTGATTTTAGGAGCACACACATTGCCATAAATGTATCCCTAAACGCAAAAAAAAGAGAAATCGTATTGCAATTTATCCTTAAGCATTTATTTGGCAAATGCAAAAAAGAAAAACGAAGGAATTGGAAAAAAAGGATCAAACAGTTCAATATGTCACGTCTTATGATGTCATTTCTATTACTTAAAGATTTTGATTGTATAAGTTTGAAAAAAAAACTACCCCCATTTGGTTCTAGCTCATAGATAGATAAATGATAGTCATAGGGTTCACAGTAAATTACATCCAAAGGTGAAATACAAACAATGTCTGTTTGAAGAAAGGATCAAGACTTAAGGCTTATTTATTTTGTACTTTTGCCATAAAAAAATGATTTCGTTTTTATTTTCTTTTCCGTATTTTTTATATAAAAAAATAAAACGAAACGAAATTGGGATCACATTTGGTTTTGGGTTTTATAACCCTTACACAATTTTTCTTTAAAATTCAATGATTTTTGCCTCAAAAATCCTTTCATTTTTTTTGGTTTTAAAAATGATCCAAACTGCAAGGATTAAATTTTTCATTTGGAAATTTTATGTGTGTTTTTTGTAAAAGCATAATGTTATAAATTATTTTTAAGAAGATGTATAAAATTGGTTCATTCACCCATAAAGACATTTTGCCACAAATATGAAAAAACCGTAACGACCTTTTGGGACATATGGTTTGAACTAGTAGTGCAACTGATAAGAAATAATCTGGCTTTGTTTTTTACGTTTCTCTTTTTCTTTTTGGCAACGAAGGTCATATGGTCATCTGGAGTTTAGAGTTTAATGACCATATTAAATGGATAATAAGAAATTTAAGAAAATTAAATTTATATAAAGCATATTAGCAATTTGTTGAAATTAATTTGTTAAATTGTTAAAACAAAAATGTATTTAAAGTAAAACTAAATGTAATATTTTATTGAAAATCTGTTTTTTATTCTACATGGAACTAATTAGCATTACATTGATGTAAATTGAAATTAAATTATTTTCATTACAATTTTTTTTTTTAAATTAATGATAATAATTTTAAGAATTTGATTTTATTGATCAAACAAAATGTTGTCAAAAATCTATTGTAATTAATAATAACCCATGTAAAAATCGAAATATATATGAACATACATGATCATACATGGGTTTGTATATGATCATATATGGGCATACATGGTCATGGATCTCATATATGACCATATATCTTCGGATCCGAAATTTGAGGATATATGGTGATATATATGCATATATTATCATACATGCTCATATATTATTCATGTATGCTCGTATATGATCACATACGTCCATATACCCTCCAATTTCAGATCCAAAGATATAGGATCATATATGAGATCATGTATGGTCATATATTGAACAATGTATGGACGTATATGACCATGTATGCCCATGTATGATCATATACAGGCCCATTATAAAGAAATAATTGCAATTGACATATAAGCATTTAGAAAAATGTTAAAATAGAGAAAAATCTTATGAGCATATTAAAAAAAAAGAGCGAGCCTTAAATGAAATATAAAGATTTTGAATACATAGATATTAATTTTCACTACATTTTGGTGTGCCACTGGGTAAAATAAAGCGAAATGGAACTCGAAAAGAAATTCGTGATATCGGTGTGAGATAATTTGTGTTATCGCATAAATTAGCAAAAAAAAAAGTACATTGGGATCCCTTCCCGACCTAACTCGGTTGTATAGTTGGAGAGTGATGTTTCCCGAGCTTTGCTGTTCCTTTCGCGCTATCTCGAAAACTAAGCGAGATAGGGCAAAACTGATGAATTTTTTGTTCCAGTCAAGCTTGTCAAATACTTTTTTTTTTTCATTATCTCCAAACAAATCAATAATTATCTCCAATTAGAAAACAAAATCGTTTGTATACAAGTAAATTGAAAATACTTGATTTATTTACCCTCAGAGTGATAGAATTTAAATTTAAAAGAAACGCATCAAGTTCTAAAAAATGTTCACATTGGAAATTTTTTAGATATTAATATATTTTAGATTTTTTCTATTTAAATTATCAAAACATTAATACTTTTATCTACAATGAGTATAAAGATTTTTCCCACGAATAATTTTTCAGATTCCTAAAAAAATTTACCCCAAATACTTTTCCATAAAAAAACCAGTAGTACACTCAGAAAACAGTATCAGTTGTGGCCACCGAATTTGTTGCCAATCGAATTCTGGCGGTTACGACAACTATCTTCATAATAAATTATATTTTTAGTTGTGAAAGCCAATATTCAGTTCTCTAATTTAATATTTATATTTCACATAAATATTATTACGTTCTACAAAATATTATTTAAAAAAAAAAATATTTTTAGATTTTTCCGGTATCGAACCTGGGCATTCAGATTCATAGTTCATAACCTTGCTTACTGCACAACAATTTAATTTAATTTAATTTTCTTTGATGTATTTGTTATTAAAACATTTGAATATTTTTTTAATTTAAAAAAATATATAATTTTAAATGTTTGCCTTTACCGGGATTTGCCTCCGGAAATTAGAAGAACTAGGCTAGCTTTTTACCGACTAGCCCACAAACACTTATAAATTTAAATCACTAATTTTGAATTTAAATAAATATAGTAAAAAATTCGTTTACAAATACCAATCTTTAGTGGCTTCTATAATTAATACAATCCACAATTCGGAAACCCTAATTAAATGATATATTTGATCAGGATAACTGTATATGTAGTTATCACTTTCGAATATTGACAATTTTTTAATAAATTTGATAGATTGTACTAATTTTGTTGTTCATTTACTAAATAAATGATTTCTTCTACTGTAAGAAATTTCTAAACAAATTTTATTCGTAAAGTTGATTGGAAATACCAATAATTGGATAATAGTATCCTTTTTCGGTTCCTTTTTCCCTCTTTTTTAATTCACAATGCCATATTTTTGGTAAAATAATGGATTATAGGTTATTCCAAATAAAATAAAATCCTTACAAATAAATGTTATTAGTTTTGATCGAATTATAACCAATCTTTTCTCTGGGTGTAGATATGTGTATCAACTCTGAATCGCAGCCAAGTGTTATCATTGGGTTTAAATGAGGCTTAACGGCTTCGCAAATCATTCGGAATCGGTACCAAATTTTCTTTTTGTATATTGGTTCATATCGGAACGATATGATATGAATCGGGGGTCAAGTGGAATTGAAACACTTAACACAGAGAATGAAATTTATATATTAAAAATTTGGTCCACCCATTCTCATTAGACCATTTCCCCCATCTAAAAATGGACCTGCGGTATTTTACCTTAGAAAAATTTTGCCGGTAAAAATATCATAACGTGAAAGACCTAATCAGCGCTGTTAGTTCCGAATGCAAATAAAAAAATTTGTAAAATGAAAAATTCCGATTATTTTGCTGTTTTGTGATCCACAAAAAATTATGTGGAATAGTCTGTGTAGAAAAAGATTGGTGAAAGTAAAACAAATGCACCTTTTTTTCTAGGAAACATTTACTAAACTATAAAAAAACACATTTATGAATAAAAATGTAAAATGTTTTCTTTTAATTTTAATTAAATGTTGAATTTTGTAAAACAATGTTGAATTTTGTAAAACATATAAATAAAAATTTTTAACATTTTCTTCGAAACAAGAGTTGTAAAATACCAGCTTTTTTTAAAAAACTGGATTTCGGTATATTCGAAAAATAGTTTTTTTTTTTTAAAAAGTTTCGGTTTTTGTGAACAGCTGTACAAAATTCAAATAAAGATATTATTTAAAACAAAAATATTGAGAGATTTATTATATTTTTAGAAAATATTTTTAGAAACATCTTATTTTTATCATCTTTGTGTCATAAATGTTGTATACTGCCTTCATAATGAAACCCACAACATGCACTCTACACCCCGTTTCAGTATTTTCGAATTTTTTGTGATTTTCTCGTTAGATCTAGCGATTTTGAGTTGTCTCTATCGACGCCAAAGTTCACGATAACTTAAAACAATGCTCCAGGCAGTTTTTTTAAACAACTAAAAGAAGAAGAATTCCAATAATTTTTTTGTGCATTTAACATTTCGAAAAAAATTTGAATTCAACTTCGAATACAAAAAATGTGAATTCCAAACAGCAAACTTCCCAAAAATTTTAATTCCATGTGTTTTTACAAATCCATTCTAAATTTAAAGTCTCTAAACTTAGAACAGCGTTGAAAGCCTGGAAAATTTTACGAGATACACTCATAATCGTTCGCCAACTTTATAAATTTTTTGTAAATATAATGAAACTATTCATAAAATTTAAACTTCTTTATTTAATAGAAAAATGTCATCAAAATTTTTTTTTGGAAAATGGCTCATTTTTGAAAAACTAAAGAACACTTTTTCCTGGTATAAAAAATTATGAGCTTAAAAAATGCAACATATGCATCAAATGTATATACACTATTAATCCAAAAAATGCACTAAAAATCAAAAAATTTTCACTTAAAATTTGCCGTCATTTATAAATCATATTTCTTAAACGAGATAGTGTTTTTAAAGCATTTTGCATTATTTTTGTATTTTGAATTAAAAAATAATTTTAATTGTAAGAAAATATGCATTAAAAATCATTAAATGTGCATAAAAAATATGCAAACATATGCATTTATAA
Source organism: Eustalomyia histrio (assembly GCA_949748255.1). Classification (NCBI taxonomy): domain Eukaryota; kingdom Metazoa; phylum Arthropoda; class Insecta; order Diptera; family Anthomyiidae; genus Eustalomyia; species Eustalomyia histrio. The sequence goes on from OX456523.1 coordinate 216,719,824, forward strand.
AATATGCAAATAACAAATCGATGCCATTTTGTGGCAAATTCTTTGATTAGGAAAAATATTCGATCAAAAGCATTTTTAGTCTATTGACAACAAACATGCATTTTCATGAAAGTTTCTGCCCTGGTAATAGATACTTCGATGCTGAAAGTGTTACATTGGACGAATATAAAAATAAAGTTATGATTTTAGTTTTTTTCTTTCTTAACCCATTAGGCGTGTTTTTAAGGGAATGGTACACTTAAAATAGTTTGTAAGTTAAAATAACAGAAAATGTCATTTACAAGAAATGATATTTCATTTAAACACCGGTCTACTTAATTTTCATTTAAATCAAATGGCTTTTATTATTTATTTTTAAATGTTGTTTAAACAACTGACACATCCATTAGAAACAAATGATATAATCAGTTAAAATAAATATTAAAATTTTACCTATCAATTCCTTAAAAAATAAATGATTATATCATTTGAAATTGTTTCCGTTTTTGTATTTTTTCGTTTTTTTGTTTAATCTACAAAAAGTATATATGCATGTCTATAGACACTTTTTGTGTGAATGTGTTTGAAATAATGTGAATTGAAATAATTTTGTATATAAGCAATCAATTTAAATAAAAACAAATTGGAATTTTTTGAAACACACAGCAAACAAAATTAAAATTTTCAAAAACTGTTACGGATATAAATATACCACAAATTTTTGTTTTGTGGTAAATTTTTATTAAATTTCAAACAAATAAAAATAAAAAATGAATGAAACTGAAAAAATAGTAAATCATTTCGAATAAATGTATAAAAAAGTTAATAAAGAAATTTCTTTAAAAAATAAATGTATGTTCCTTTATTTTTAAATAGTACGGACAACTTTTTTTATTAAACTACAAACAGTAAACTACATAATATTCTGAGTGTAATTTTTTGGTTCTTAGCAATGAAATCTTTAAATAGAAATTTGTATCAAGGATTCTTATCACAATAGTAATATTGAGCCTCCTTAAAAACGAGTACGTTATTTTTTCAATTTTGATTGCGGAAAAAACCGAAAAATGTTGTTGCCAAAAACAGGAGGTCAGGAGGTTCCCACAAATTTTGCTTCGCTACACCCAATAATGTTGAATTTAGATGAAACAAAGCACAAAATCAAACAACTGAAGTTAAATAAGCAGAGACTAAAATGAGTCTTTTTCGAAGCTTTTCAATTAGTTTTCAATTATTTTTTATATTTTTTAATAAGTTTTTTTTTTCTTCAAAAAAATAACTCCATCATCCTCAGCTGCTTTCAAAATGAAACTACAAAATATTATTATTAAAAACACTACTGCGCACCGGCCGGAGATATGCTGACAGTTGTCCTAAATTCCAACAATATTAAAAACAACAAAGGAATCCCATGAAAACAACAGCAATAAGAAATTACGACAATCCTTTGGCATTTCAAAATAACAAATGTTTACGAAAATATAACGTGCCTTTACAAAAAGGATTATGTAAGCTGAATTGCGTTATGAATGGAATGATGCAGGAAGATTTGAAAACTAGAGAACAAAGAATTCTCTTTGTGTTTAAAGGAGATTCTCATAAAAATGATCTTGTTACGAGTATTTTTACAAAAAGCGCACACATAAAAAATACGTTTTGATTGAAAAACTTAACTAAAAAAAAAACGTGAGTTTTTTTAAATAAAAAATTTTCTATTTCTACCTTAAAACGTAATAAAAATATCGAAAAAAAGAAGGGGGAGGATTTTTCTATAGAATCATTGGAAAATGTATATGGTTTTTATTGTTTAATCATGTGTATAACGCCAACACACTAAACTGTATGGATTTATAGAAAAAAGAAAACGATTCTGATGATGACAACATCATTATGATCAGGATCTTGATGATGTTTGTGAAAATTGTGATGATGTGTATTTATGGCACATGTACATGGCATTACACTTTATTATAAATTTAAAGGATTTCGTCTATGATATCATTTTATCCTTTTTTCGTTTGTTTTTTTTCAAAGATTTTCTTCAGCTTGATTTAATATTTGTCAAAATTAAATCATTTTGTTGGTTAAAATTTTTGTTACAATTTTAGATATTTTACAGAATAATTCTGGTTATTTTGTCCTTTTGTTCCCACTACTTGTATATGATTTATTTTTTTGCCTGTCTGTACTTATTTTTTTTTTGTTGTTTTTATCTCTTTCGATTCAATTTGATTTATTTTGTAATTTTTATAATTGTAAACTCTAACACGCATTATATCGCTTATTATTTTTGAGTCGCCTATCTGTCTTTTTTGTTTGTAGTTTTGAAGTGGACGCGCAAAAATTTTCAAAAAACTTCTCAACCCTTTTTTTTGAAAACTTTTTATTGTAAATGTGTTTGTGTGGAACAAAACACTTTTTAATTTATTGTTACTGTTTTCATTGTCCTTAACAATAAACGATTAACACAGGGATGCTGTGTTAACTATTAAATGAAAAAAAAAACGTTATACAATGATGACCATGAATTGTTATTTTTTTTACTCTTAAATTTAATTTTAGAAAAAAAAAGAGTTGAATTCTCTTTTAAACCAGCAGAAATATTTGAAATTAATTTTTTTATTTTGAAAACACTGATGCACAAATTTTCACAAAACTACTTACACTCACCAAAAAAACGTCTTTAATGGCAACTGAAAATTTTGCTGTTATTACGGAAAATTCTGCTAATTTGAGCCCAGCGGTATTTTTTGCTAATCTTAGCAACACATGTCTGCTGACGAGTAGTACAATGAAATTATTAGAAAAATTAGTAGCCGCTACTAAATTTTAGTAGACTTTTTGTAAAGTAGAATTCAAAATCTGTTTGCTAAAATCAGCAAAAAAAAATTACTAAATATTTTTAATATTAGTACAGAGTTTTAAATTTTTTTTTTTATCGAGCATCAAAACTTTTGATTATACTTTTTAAAAAATATTTTATACAAAATGAAAAAAAAAATCAAAGGCTTAAAAATCTTAAAAGTTGTTAAAAGATAAACGAATTTATCATTTTGTTTTAATTTTTTAGTTTCTGTTTTGAAAAATATTTTACTAAATTTTTTTTTTTACTTTTATGATTAAATTTTAATTGTTTTTAGGGCTGATTTTTAGAACTAAAAACACTATTTAGTGCTGTTTCAAGTGGATGTCCTCTTTTTAGACATGAGTCGGTATCTTCACTTCCGATCCCTTTTTTAAACCTATGTAACCTTTTAGGGCAATTTAAGTTTGTATAAGTTTTAATTATTAGAAATAACATTTCCTACAATATCCACTTTTATAAAATTAGTATTTTTTTTTTGCTAATTTTAGCAAATCGGTTTTCAAAAATTTGTAAAATTATATCTGAAATTAGCAACAAAAATTTGTAAATATTCTGTAAAAATTCTGTAATTTGTAAAATGTAAATAGCAAAAAAATTTGCTAAATAATATTTTTTTTACTAAAAATCAGTACAAAAACAGTAAAGTGGAATTGAAAACCGTTTACAAATTTTTCTACTAACTTTTTTTTCTGAGTGTACAAGGAGAGACTTTTTGAAAAAAATTAAAAAAAAAACTTCCGGTAATAAATATATCAGTACAAGGGGTTAAATTTTAGTTTTAAAGTTATTAAAGTTATTTATCTTTAAAAACTTTTGATTGGTTTTTTACTTCAGTTTATCACACATATTTTGTATATTTTGTTTTTTTTTTTTTTTGGGACAATCATGATATTAGATCAAAAAGGGAGGTCATTTGGACCCCATTTTGTAACCGTTATATATGAGTTTGCTTAATTTTTCTGCCCCCTCTATGACCCTTTAAATATGCCATTATGGAAACAAATATGGTCAAGCAAAAAATATCTCGGAAAAGGTTTTTTTTTTAGATAGCAGCACATCGCTATTAAAGTTTCAAATTAGTACTTGTTCTATAATTTTGATTTGATTAAAAGTTGAGAAAAATTAAATATAATTATTAAAATTAACTTTTAAAATTAGATTTTTGGATATCATAACTTTTTAGAAGGTTTTTGCATCAACAAAAATATTGGCGTATTTTTTTTTTAATTCTAACATCATCCCTGCCTTTAGGCGACTCAAATTGCGGATTTTGGGTCCCTTATTCCATACAAAAAAAAAAACCGGCTAAATATAATCTTACTTCACTATTCGATTCTAAAGGAAAAATTAGGCCCATTAGCTTTTTTTTTTTAGTTTTCAGAATGCATTATTAGAGTGGTCCAAAAAAGTATTTTTTTTTAAAATTAAAAGGTTTTTTTTTTTCAAATACACAATGAAAAAGTACTCTCAACTGACAAAAATTATCCAAACATTTTTATTTTATAGCAACCCGTTAAAAAGTTATGAAGGTTAAAAATTTGATTTGGATTTATCAAATATTATTTTAATTTTCAATGTATTTTAATTACTTTTTTGGACCACTCTAAAGATGCATTCTGGTGCATTCAGAAAATTAAAAAAAAAAAAGGTTATGGGCCTAAATTTTCCCGTAGAATCGAATAGTGGAGTCAGATTTGACATATATTTAGCCGGTTTTTTTTTTTGTATGGAATAAGTGACCCAAAATCCGCGATTTGAGTCGTCTAAAGGCACGGAAAAAATTGGAATTTCAAAAAAAAAAAAAAAATACGCCATTATTTTTATTGTTGCAAAAATCTTCTAAAAAGTGATGATGTCAGGAAATTAAAAACAAAAAAAAAATTTGAAAACGAACTCTAATTATTATAACGATCGCTACTCATCATATTTAATAGATTTTTGGGCGTCGGTATATCATGGTAATATCATGTCCAATAGTTGTTTGATTGCAAGAGGAGTGCCACAAGGCTCAATACTTGATCCTCTCTTGTATGCCATTTACTCTAAGTATCTACCTTCTCAACTTAATCACTGTGGTATCCAGATGTATGCCGATGACGTACAACCAAGGACCCTATAAACCAGGATGAACAAACTACCAAATTTTTAGCCACCCATGATGCCATGCTTCCATGATGCCAAATGGTGCGACTACAAAAAAAATTCTTAGCCGAGACCACGAAATTCTTAGCCGATTTACAGAAAAACTTAGCCTCTAGCAAGGGTTGTACCAATTCAAACATATATACATTCACATCACAATCACTGTACTTGCGCTACAACCCTTGCTAGCGGCTAAATGTTTCTGTAAATCGGCTAAGAATTTTTTTGTTGTCGCACCATTTGGCATCATGACAGCTTGGCATCATGGGTGGCTAAAAATTTGGTTATTTGTTCATCCTGGTTTATAGGGTCATTGGTACAACTTTTCATCAGCTGTAAGCCTTCTAACGTCACTGAGTGTATAAATAAACTAAACCAAGATCTGACTACAGTTAACATGTATTCGTCTAGAAATGGTCTGTGTTTAAGTGCTGTTGCTACTAAGCTTTAGTAAACTTTTTGTAAAGTAGAATTTAAAATCAGCAAAAAAAATTTACTAAACATTATTAATGTTAGTACAAAATTTCAAATTTATTTTTTTTATCCAGCATCAAATTTTATTTTTTAGTTTTTTTTTTCAAAAAAAAAAAAAAAAAAACTACGTCCTGGAAATTTTTCGAAATATTTGATGAATTTTATGGAACAAGACACAATATCATTGCACCCTTAAGGAATTAACAGTCGGCCCTCAACATTCAAAATGAGGACCCAGAAGTCAGTTTCAATGATTCCATTGATTGTTGCGAGACATCAGCTGACAAATGTTACTCCCAAAAGAAAAAGATGAAAATGAAACCCTCGAGTTTTAAAGGAGGAAGCCAAAAAAGAAATAATAGAATTGAAAAACCATAAAATTAAAGTGAAGCAAGAAAGTATAAAAGCAATGCTTGAGCTAAAAAATATTTTACAAATAATTGTTGAAAAATAATTTTATTATTATTTGTTAGTTTTTTTTTCATCCACGATTTTTTTTGTCAGGGCTTCAGAATTATGCTCCAGTAAATAGGCTTTTTGTTTTTTAAGTTTTGTATTTTTTGTTTTATTGGTTATTTTTGTTCATCAAAATTTTAAATGTTTAATTAAATATTTTTTTCAATTTTTAATTTAAAAAATTTTTAATTGATATGAATAAAAACTTAATATTTTTTTTTAAATGGTTTTTCTAATTTTTATTTAAGAACAAAACAAAGTTGTTAAATTACTACTTCTATTTAATCCAACAATATCTATTTCATTTTCTTATAGACGTACTCGTATTGAAGAACTGGGAACCGATTCTGAATGTGTGAAGCTGTGAAGTGATACAAATTTCACTAGTTCGTAAAGAATCCGATTCTTGATTTAACTTTTGCGAAAACTATCTGTCAAAATTTTATCATATGAGTCTTTTTTCTTCACCAATTAAAAGTTCATGAAAAAATGTGAGGTTAGCACTATTTTGCGAACGTTGTTAGCGACTTTTTTTAATTGATGATTTTTTACCATTTTATATTTTTTCTAATACAGTTTTTTTTTTAAAACACGAAATTTTTAATTTTCAAAAGAATTAGAGAATTTATAAAAACAATAATTACATTTTTATTATAAAAACAAAAAACGCTCAAATCGCATTAAAAAATCCAAGTTTGCATCACTACAAAAATAAAACATAAAAACTAAAACAAAAAAACTTGTCTCCTGTTTTTCTTCGAGAAGCATAAACGACTGAAAAGACATTTCTTTATATTAAATGTATATTTTTTAATGAAAGAAAAATAATTAATTGAAGTTTTTTAAGAAAATTTAGCTGTAAAACTCACGGAACGAGTTAATGAAATAAAATTGACAATTATTCAGTTCAATTTCTTCGACCTTTTTAATATAAATTCCAAGTAATAAGTAGTCAAGCTCTTGAGCTTAACTACTTATTACTTGGAATTTAAAATTAAAAATCATAAGAAATTTTTTTTTCATAACGAGAATGGGAATAGCTTAAAATAAAAACATAAAGTGAAAAATAACTGTAAAGTCAAAATTATAAATTATTTAGCACTTCGCAAAGTAACGGAATTGTACTCCAGAGTTGTATGACATATTAACAACGATGCCAATTTTTTGTTTTTGTTCTACACAAAACTCTCATAATTAACGATTTTTGGGGTTTTTAATTAAAGCTTTAAGCTCATTTTCGTTAAAACTTTTATTTTAAAACAATTTGAACTAATCAAAAATAAAACTTTTTATATACGTATATTTAACAAAATTACATTAAAAATATTTGATTATACGTTCAAGTTTTCAAGTTTTTGATTTTAAAATTTTATGGAATTTGAAAATCGAAGACTTGAAAAAAAAAAAAACGTATTAATAAGGTTTAGTATGGACGTATTATAAAATTGTTCTCAAAAGTAATTTTTGTCCAAAATTTTTTCAAATCTTGATTAATTTCATATTCTTATTTAGGTCTGTTTTCCTAACATATGTTAGTGTTTTCCAATTGAAACACTAAATTTGATTTTGATTCCGGTGTTGTGAAAATTTGGATCAGAACCAATGATTTTTATATAGGGGTGTCATAGGGTGGAAGTTTTCTTTTATGATCCTTTTTCATTGCATCTAAAGCCCTTCTTATGGTTCAGTGAAAAATGAGATCTTTTGATGTTCCCAAATAAATTTTGAATTTTTAATTTAGATTTTATAACAGGACATAAGTAATCGGGCTTTATCTTAATTTTCACAATCTCCCGTTAGCTTTTACCTGGGAATTTGAATGACACATTTGTTGTTGTTTCCAATATAAAGTTAAAGTTTGACTGTTGGTTAAATTATAATGGGACATTCAGTAATCGGCCATTATTTATTAAATTTCTTTATGCGAAGTTCATGCAAATTATACTGCAAGAAATTTTATTACTTTTTGTAGCATAATAACCAAGATTTTAAGAACTAAAGGATACTTTACTAAAGGATACTTTAGAATTGATGAATAAATAATTCCTTAAGAATCACCATTTTATTTTTGCTGGGTTACTTAAATTAAGCATTTAGCGCTTTTTTGAAGACCTAACTGCGCTTTTTGTTTCAAAAAAAAAACTTGTCATCACTGTCTATTAGTTCAAATAATTTATCCTCACACTTGGTGGTATTTTTTCAATCAAAAATAAAAACGTACATTTATCCTACTAATTCCTTGATAATATCTTATTTCCATATAGCATTTAAAAAAGGTCAGTTTTATTTTTAACAAAATAATTGACCTTTTTTGTCCTTCAAAAAAACTGTCAACACAATAATCACATAAACTACGAGTATTTCACTTAAAATATTTATCTTTTTTTTGCATAAATACTATTAATTGCTTTATTACCCAAATTTTTCCCAAAAAGACAAAGAAAAGAAACCAACAAATTTAAAATTAAAACTAACAACTCAATAATAATGAATGACAATGGATAAACAAAACAAAACAAAACAAAAAAATCATAAAAAATACGATAACAAAAGAAAATTTAAATGTGAGAAAATTTTCTCATAATATCCACCAAAAATAAAAGAAATAAAAAGAAAATTAATTTCCCTAAAAAAAATAAAAAAAGATGATCAATGATCTTGGGTACGTTAGTTAAAAACTTCGTTGTCTATAGAATATTTCAGCCCCCCCTTAAAAAGTCCAGAATTAAAAAATCAAAAATTACTATGATATCAAATCATCTTTCTATGGCCAGGTAAAAATATTCTTAAATTTATAAAAAAACTGAAGTTTTTTAGTTTTTTTTTGCACTGTTCATCATCAGCGTCATCATTTAACCTAATGGACCCTGACCCTTATGCAATTTTTTTTTTTGAAGAACGGCTGCATTAAGCTGTGGCAAAAATTGTCTTTACGGGTGAATTCTTCTATTAATATTAAAGATCATTTATTAATGTTTACTTTGTAGTTTTTTTGATGATTTTTTTTTATGAAACTGAAAAGTAATCAATAGGTTTTAGGGGTGGCTATTAGAATCTTTTTCAAACCGTTTAAATTTTTTCTTACACTATTTTTTTGTTGGTTTTATGTCCAAACAAATATCCATCAATGTTTATCTTTTGGTTTTTAAATGTTAAGAAAAAAGATAATTTTTTCTTAAAAATATTTATTTAGGCTCTTTAAAAAACTTTCAATTCAGATTTAAGATTATTTTTAATTACACGATTAAACTGAAAATTTGTGAGAAAAATAGTTCAGATTTCATAAAAAAAAAAACTTTTTGTACTGTTAATAATTATGGAAAAACTGTCCTTAAATAATTATTTTTTGTTCCAAAGAATCGATTGTAGAATAACTTATTTTATTTTTGTTTAAAATTATTCCAAAAGTAACCTGTTGTAATGGCCCAAAGTAGAAACGGTTCCCATCAGCTAATTGTAGATTTTTAACCCCGCGGACCGGATTCCGAAACTAATTCCAATAAGTTTTATAATAGATGCGGTTTCTCCTCTTTTGATTTTTCAAACATTAAACTTTAGGGTTTCCAATTACTTGACACTACCGGTTAACCGGTTGGGTCATTATTCGAAAAATAACAAACGCGAAATATTAAGTCTACAGCATTGATTTATAAAGGGTTTTTAGGATAATTCAGAGCTTCCTGAGACTTTTAAAAGAATCATACTTTAGAATCCTGGGGGTTTTTGTTAGGAATGTGAGGAATCTTTAAACTTAAAATGTTGACAGACATGTTCAATGAAAGCAAACCCTTAAGCCTAAAACAAATAAACGCGGTTTCGATAGTGTTTTAGCGAAGTGCTACAATTTGCCGTTAAAGCTGGTTTTTTATTTTCTTAATTTTTTAAATAAACAAGAGCTGTCTTCAACCAAAATTCAATAAAAGATTTTGAAAAAATTGTCTGTTCGCAAATGCATCAATGCGCTGCTTTTGATGCACATTTATATTTAGCTTGCGATGCTCATGCAAATCAGCTGATGCCGATGCTTGTTTGTTGCGCAGTTTGGCTTACATTTTCGAACGTAAGAGAATTAAAAATAATAAATTTGTAAGTTGGATTATGGATTGCACCAATACCGACTCCAAAAAACGCATAAACACAAATAAATTAATAAAAAAAAATAAATAAACAAATGATTAAATAACGAGTTTTATATATACTCTAGCATTGCATCAGTTATTTTTGTGGTGCGCGTTTGACATTTGTTTGCGCTTTTGTTGCGCATCATATGCATTTTCGAACAGCTGACATTTTCAGTGTTGCCATATAATGCTTTTACGAACGCGATGCGCATCATATGCAAATCAGTAATGCATTTCCAAACAGGTCCATAGTTTTTCCGAAATTCACAAATAAAGATTGACAGAACTGCCACTGTTCACTTTCTGATTTGGGCTTTATTTCTAAAAGGTTTTCTACTAAAAAAAAAAACTATAAAATCTATCAGTATTTCCATTGTCAAAGTATGCGAGTTTGATTTCTGCAACAAAAAAAATTATATAATAAATATCTGTAGACTTTTGACAAAAGCTCGTAAATCAATTTAAAAAAGTTTTCTAATAAAACTTTTGAAGACTCATATTCCTGAAGAGGACCTTATTACCTAGTAATATCTAACGAATTTGTGTGTGCAATTAATGATTTAAATAAGCGAATTCTTAAATATTTTTTTGAGGAAATAACAAGTTAAATAAATTACAAAATTCTATTTATGCTATTTTTTAAGTTTTTATCAATTTTTTTGTCTAATTTTAAATGAAACTATTTTTAAGAAAAAATAATTTTGGAACTGAAAGCTATTTTATTATTTTATAACATAGGTAACGGCATAGTGCTTGTTAGGAAAATACGGCTGACTTCATAAAAGCTTTATGAAAAGCAACACTGCAAACATATGCGTTTATAATGAATGAAAAGCAATACTTCACGGCAACATTGCTTTGTCAAATAATGCGACGACATTTTGAAACGTTTATGAACGCTAATTTGCTTATCGTTTCTTCCTCTCGCGATTCCGCTTTTTTCATTATAATCATTGAAGAAGTTTTTTTTTGCATAAAAATTATGTTAAATTTTATATTACAATTTTTTTGCTAAAATCAGCGAAAAAATTGACTAAATATTCTTAATATTAGTACAACTAAATTAGTATAAAAAATTAGTAATCGCTACTAAATTTTAGTAAATTGCTGAAAACTCAATGAATTGTAAAATATAGCAAAATTTTAATTTATTAAAAAGAAATTAAAATGCAAAATTATATAAATTATTTTTAAATACACTTGTTACACTTTAAAGCTGCTAATTTATTTTGAAATTGTCTTACGAATTTAAATATACAAATTTATATTTTTTTATCTAACATTGTTTCATTTTATTTATTTAAAATAAAAATATTTTAGACAAAATTAAAAAAAAAAAAAAATAAATAAAGACAAAAAATAGTTAAAACATAAAGGAATTTATCATTTTGTTCTAATTTGCTAATTTTTGTTTTAAAAAATATTTTTAGTAAATTTGTTGGGCTGTTGGGCTGATTTTTAGAATTAAAAGAGTATTTTGTGCTATTTTAAGTGGATGTCCTATTTTTTGACATGAGTCGGTTGTGAAAAGTATTTTCACTTCCTATCCTTTTTTCAACCTATGCAAGATTTTAAGGAAATAACATTTCCTTCAGTATCCACTTTTTTAAAATTAGTATTTTTTTTGCTAATTTCAGCAAATCGATTTTCAAAAGTTTGTAAAATGATTTCTGAAGTTAGCAACAAAAATTTGTAAATATTCTGTAAAAGTTTAGTTATTTGTAAAATAAAAAAATAATAAAAAGAGCAAAAAAACTTACTAAATTTATTTTTTTTACTAAAACTCAGTACAAAAATAGTAAAGTGGGATTAAAAACCGTATACAAATTTTTTACTATTTTTTTTCTGAGTTGAGGGGTTAAGTAGGTTTCAAAGTCTCAAAAAATTTTACAGATTTTTTTTTTTTAAATAAATCAAATAAAATATTTTATTCAAACAACTAAGCATATCAAAAATAAAAGTTTAACAAGCGCTTTGTTAAATTTTTATTTAAAAATTTTTAAAATTTTGCCATTGACCTCATTATCCTTGACCTCTCAAAAAAAGTTCCCTCAGCGTAGTCAGGATAATTCATAAATGGTTCATCAGAAGTTAAAAAAAAACATTTTTTTGTTAATAAATGTTTAAATCTCGTGCTTAAACGAAGAAAAAATAAAAAAAAATTAAATTAGAATTTTTAGCGGAGTTGTGAATAAAAGGTCGCATTTTTTTTGTAAAATTTTCACCACGTATTGCCACATAAAATCCCAGCAAAAATGAAGCTGCCAAAGAAGCAATAAAAGCATCACTACTATGGCAAAGACATCACTTCTTTTCTGATGGTTTCATCGATGAATTTAACATAAGCGTGTCATAGGATAGAAGTATTCAAATGTAGCTACTAGCATTACTCATACTTTACTCTAAGGAAGCAATGATAATACAATGATTAGATATTCTTATGCATGAGTGGAAAATGTTCATATACTTTGTAGTATTTAAACTTTGATGAAAATTTAATTCATAAGAATGCAGAAAAATAAGTTTAAAGAAGCGAATTTTTCGCATTGATATGGAAATACTCTTTATAAGAATAAATAAATAATTCTGAATTAGTGAAAAAGCATTTTTAAAGCATTTTTCAAAAATTTTAATGAATTTTTAGACACTTTTTAAAATATTTTTGGATAATTCAAAAACTGGTTGTACAATTTGGAAACATTTTTAGACAATTTTAAAATATTTTTGAACAATTTTAAATAATTTTTGCACAATTTTAAAACATTTTTGGGCAATTTGAAATAATTTTTACACAATTTTAAAATTATTTTGATAAATTCTAAATTAAAACTGGAAATGGTGTAGTGTTAAATAATAAACATAATGCAAAAATACACAGATTGCGTCGTCATAAATATTTAAGGCTAGAAAAAGGCCAGGTAGTTTCAATTAAAGGTTAAAAAAATATGTTTTTCTTGATATTTCAAAACTTTTATAAAAATTGCAAAGCTGCATAAATTCTAACCCTCATGAAATTTTAAACTAAAATGTAAAAAATGATTTAATAAAAAATCAAAAAATTTTATCAGAACTATTTTTTCAATTTGAATAAATGCTTTAGATTCAAAAAATATACGATATACTATAACATATGCTTTAGAAGTAATGAAGAGTGATATTTTAAGACATGCATCGGGTTTATATCCAGATCACTGCATTGGAAATATGAACACATGAATTCTTTTGGAAGTGCCTTAGAATAACACCAAAAAATCATAAAAGAATGTCAACACCATTTTTTTTTTGCTGGGATAATTTGTGATAAAAAAATCCTCTGTTCAAGCACTAGATATAGTTATCTTGAAGAAGTATGCAATATTTTAACAATATCGGTTAATAACTTTTTAAGAAGTCGTGACAAAGCCGATTGATTCCTGTGTCAAGAACTTGCTTTAGCGGCAATATCCAGGGCATCCTTTTGGTCTTGCCTAATCCCTTAAGAAAATCAGCCCTAAACACGAGTCTTTCATAGAGATGGGCAAAGGAAATACCCAAATGGTAAATACCCGGTAAAATAGGTAAATTGGGTAAAAATAGGTAAATACCCGGGTATTTACCAAAAAGGTGGGTATGAACTATGTTGTAAAAAAAATTGGTAAACAAAAACATTTTACAGCAAAATTTAATGAATTTTATTTTAAAATATATCAAAAAAATAAAAATGCTTACAGAGCAGTTGGAAAATAAGAGCTTAAGGCAATAACTATATTATATATATATATAAGAGTAGGCCGATTTGTAAGGACAAACATTTGTCGATATTATGCCATCGATTTTTCGATAGCTTTTGACATCAGGAAAAAAGTTCCAATACGACATATCAAAAAAAATCATTTTCTCAACTTTTTTTGAGGTTTTTGAGGTAATAAAAAAAATCGGCTGATATAATTTTTTTGTTTAAATATTACCTTTCCAAGGTGACATAAAAAACATACATATATACATTGCCACATACAATATAACATATGAGGGCGTGAGATTAGAAATGCGACTGGGAGAATCGTACGTACCGCATCAAGAAAAGAGTACTCTCAGTCGCATTTTTTCGAAAAACTGACATCACAAACGCCTTTAACGACGAAATGAGGTATTTGATACCGGAGAAAATACATAAAAATTGGTTTGGAATAACAACAAAAAAATAGTAAAAAATCGAAAAAACGTTTTTCGACAAAAACTTGTTTAAAAACCTAAGAAAAATTTTTTTTTTCGAAAACAATATATCGCCATCGTTTTAAGCGTACAATTTTACCTTGGATAGGATATATTTAAAAAATTTGATATCTGGGATTTTTTTTTACTTAACGCGTAAAAAAATATCGACTTTTCGACAAAAAACTCGTCCAAAACCTCAAGAAAAATTTTTTGGGAAAAACTGCTATCGCCATCGTTTTTAACGTACAATTTCACCTTGGAAAGCCAATATTTAAAAAAAATTTAAACAGCCGATTTTTTTATTACCTACTAAAAAAACCTTAAAAATAAAAGTTGAATAAAAATTGAAATTTGGTCGCCTCGAAAATGATTTTTTTGATATGTCGTAATGGAATTTTTTTCCTCATGTCAAAAGCTATCGAAAAATCGATGGCACAATATCGATTGCTAAATCAAACCATATTTATTTTTGCAACATTACATTAACCAATCAAAATCACTGTCGCTGAATATATCATCGTCACTTTTACTCGGAAAATTATTTAACGAACAATGAGGTGTATAATGGGTGACACCAGTGGAAGTGGAAGGTGCTTCCTCAAATGAATTATTAAATTTATTGCACCCTCAGGCGGTACAATTTTTGGGGAAGTATACTTTTGTCGTATGTCTTTATTGGCGAGATTCAAACTGGTTTTTATTAACACTCAAATAAATTCCCAAAAAGGTATTTATCTTTTATTTACCCGGTATTTACCCATGCATCAGGTAAATACCGGGTAGAATCCCATCTCTAGTCTTTCAGTGACTCAAAATTTTGAGCGTGCTTCAAAACTTTTCAAAAATGTTATGAGATTCCTTCACTTGACCTTCCCACACTAAATCGTTTTTCAAGTATATCAAAAAAGTGTTGTTTTTATAGCAGCGTGTTATTTTTTAAAAGCCTGGCGTCAAATTACGGCATTTGTGATCTAATAAAATCGTTCGAAAACTAAATTTTTAATAAGCAACTACAAAAATACTAATAATAAAAACACCAACCTTAACTTTTATTTCCAATCTAGGACCGAACTACGATTCTCTAAATTTTTAACGACAAAATTCGGTAGTTCAGTTGTCAAATTTTCATAGTAAACTGACAACTACCGAATTTTGTTGTTAAAAAATTAGAGAATTGTCCCTCTGATGGGAAAAATTCCGTTTAAATGTTTTATTTTCAAAATTAAAAAAAAACTAGTTTCAATCGAAAAATTACAATCACGAATACACTCAAATTCATAATTTTACGATTTCAAAACTAATGATGTATTTTCTTCTTTTAATGAAAAGTAAAATGTAATTCGATACTGTCAATATAATTTCGATTTTCATTATTAATGAAAATAGTGATTGATTATATTGCAATATTAAACCTTTACATTTGCAAAGAAAACAAGAGAAATTTATACAAAAAAAAAAAAAAATAAATAAAAATCATTAAGAAATTTTCTTAAAAATCATAATAAGAAGGGTTGTAAAGATATTAAATTTCTATGAATATAACAGCAATCTTAAGATTTTCTTATAAAAAGTGACAATTTATACCCAAAAAAAAAATAATAAATTAAAATTTTGAGACAATTTTTAATAATTAATTATAAAGAACAGGTAATCAGGAAGTAAAAGGATATTTTTTTAATAAACATTTCAAAATTGATGGGAAAAGTTTCGCCAAAAAGTAACTCAATACTTTTATAGACATGTTTTTGTGAAGATTTTAATCCTTTTTTTTTTGCAATATTTACAAATAAAACAAAAAGAAAATGTTATGTAACAGATTTTTTGAAGTAGAAATTTAAGGATTTACACAATCCAAAAACAAAAAAATAATGTAGTGTTATAAATGATTATGTAGAGAAAGGGTTGTTTTTGGATAATTTAAAGAAAGCAAATGCATTTTCTTAAGGATTTTTTTTTTTACCAGAACCCCTTTTTGAAAGAGTTCTATAATTGCAAACATTTTCTATTTATGCAACATGCAAAAATTGTTGCTGAACCCTTTTTTTTGCATTTCATTTGTTATTCTTAATTTAGATTTATTAACCATACGGTATTTTCGCATACATTTTCTTTATACATCGGACGGACAGACTTACATTTGCGTAAAATCATTAGCTGCAAAATTAATCCTTTTTCTTGACAGTATTGTAACAACCGGAGGAGTACCGTTATCAAAGAAATTCGATATGTGCAAATTATGCCACCGCCAAAATAAACGTGAGAAAAATTTTAAAATTATTTTTGCGCATAGAGCAAGAGGTATCACCCTTTCTTTTTTCTTTATTGTTTTAAAAAAGAAAGTGCATAAATTTGCAAAAGGCAAAGAATCTTAAAAGGCGGGCATGTCGTGAAAACTTAAGGATTATTAAGAATTTTATGTTTTTATGTCAATTTTTATTTTGTTTTTGGAAAAATTTGCATATTTAAGATTGCTTTTAAATGATATATCACAACAATAATGAATATTTAATTAAGGTTTTAATTAAATTTACCAAGAAATTTTGTAATATTGAAATAGCAAAATTTTTAAAGTGTCACACAAAATTAGTAAATTTGCATATATTAAGTTTTGGTTTCATACAGCATCAATCTTTTAATTATTTCTATGGGAAAAATAATGTTTTAAAAGAGAAAACAAATAAGAAAGTGATGGTAAGTAAAAAAATACCAAGATTTCTATAGAGTTCTAAAATGATGCACAATTTTGTCGGCAGGATCTACTGAAAATGGCAGTTAAAACAAAGGTATACACGCAGAAAAAAAATATTTTAAAAACAAGTAGAAGCAACATTACACTCGTAGTAACAAGAACCATCTTTGAAATTAAACTAATTTTGCTTTATTTTGAATTCAAATGTGATTTTACTTATTTCAGAACTTTATTTTTACTAGAATCATATTTACTTTAGGGTGTATTTAGAGTATTCAAAAAACCGGCCTTTTGAAAAAACCGGTTTCGGTTTTCTTCGAAAAATAGAAATTTAAAAAAATCGGTTTCGGTTTTTGCAGAAAAAACCGGTCAACCGGTTTTTTTCGGTTTTTTTTTTTTAATTTGAATAAAAAGCTTATATAATTTGTTAATTATGTAAAAAAAACAGAAATTTAATATATAAAGTAATAAAAATAAAAAATACATTCTTTGAAAAAAAAAATATTTTTTTTATTGTATTTCATTTCAACATTTCATTCATTGGTTTTAATATTTTTTAATAATAATATCTTAAAAATTAATATTATAAAACTATATTCATATCAAATGAATAGAGATCATTAAGTTTGTAAATTGGTAAAATTAGGTACGTTAGTAAATTGAACGTTTAAAACGTTTGGCATTAAAAAAGTGTTTTTAATATAACATTTTAAATATGTAAAAAAAAATCTATTTTTCACTTCTAAAATAATATTTTAGAAATAATATGCAATTTAAATGTTTCGTTTTAAGTCGATTTTTTTGTTTGCTTTTGATAAAGCTAGAAGTGGAAAATACTCTTTCACTAATATTAGATGTTGGACAAATAGTCAAAAGACAATTATATAAATTTTCCAACTTTTCAGTTCTTTTGTCGCATTTATCAAGATATATAAAATCATCATATAATGAATCATTCTGTACAGTTCCTTTTTTTAGGATTTTGAATACTGTTTATTGTGTTATTTAGATCAGAAATTAAACTATTGGAATTTGGAATATCCAAAGTTAAGTCTTCATCGGAATCTATCAGACTTACATCTAATTCTTCATAACCAAACAAACGATTATAAAAGTGTTCGGAAAAAATAAAAGAGACCAAGTAACCGAGTTGGTGATGTAATTAAAAAAACCGGTTAACCGAACAAAAAAGACCGGTTTTCGGTTTTCTTCGAATTTACAAAATATTCGAAACCGATCGGTTTTTAAAAATAAAGAAACCGGTTGACCGGTTTTCGGTTTCGGGTTTTGAATACTCCAGGTGTATTACTTAAAAATGCGATATTCACAACACATGGCGTATTTCTACATATGGTTTGTGTCTTAAATAACTTATATGGCATATTGGAGAATAAAATTCTGAATTTCAAAATGACTGCAAGCAGCAGAATTCATCCAAAAGCAAGATGAAAGGACGATTTTGCATGTCCAAAATGCATGTCTGAAACGCCATAAAAGACGTTATTTTTGCATCGAATCATTACTGGCGATGAAAAATGAATCCATTACGGCAACCAATTTTTTATGAGGGATAGATGGGACCTGTACCGAACATAATTGATTCGTTTGAAGCGGCATTGACCGAAAAACGCCCGGAACCAGACAACCAGATATGAACCGGAAATATGAAAAGTTATTTTGTATTTTTTTCTAAGAAACAACTGTAATTACAGTTATAAAAATGTCGTCGTCGGCTTATTCGCGTAAACCATCGACTTGAAAAAACCCCAAAGAAAAAAATCTAATGGTGTTAAATCGCACGATCTAGGCGGCCAATTCTGATCTCCAAAACGCGAAATAACACGACCGGGAAATGAATGACTGATGCAGCAATTGAATTGTTTCTCTGGCTGTATGACATGTGGCGCCGTCTTGTTGGAACCACATGCCCTCCACATTCATTTCTTCAATTCTACGCAAGCAAAAACTGGTTATCATTTCACGATACCGAACACCATTGACTGTTTGCGCTTGACCTGCCTCATTTTCATAAAAAAAAGGTCCAATGATTCCTCCAGCCCAAAAACCACACCACACAGTGACACGTTGAGGATGCATTTGCTTCTCGTGAATCACTCGAGGATTTTCCTCACCCCAAATGCGACAATTCTGCCTATTGACGAAGCCATCAAGATGAAAATGGGACTTGTCACTGAAGATGATTTTATCGGCAAAATCAGCATTTTCATGTTGTCTCTCCAATACCCAATTAACGAACTCCCTTCGCTGTCCATGGTCAGCTGGCTTCAGTTCCTGAGTCAATTGAACTTTGTATGCATGAAGATGCAAATCTTTCGTCAAAAGTGGATTTGGAGACACCAATTTGCTGAGCTCGGTGTCGAATTGAGGTGGATGGAGTTTGAGCGACATCATCACGTACAGCTGCGACATTTTCGGTCGATCGACCTGGTCGATGGCGCGTTGTTGTCTTTACATCACTAACAGACCCAGTTTCGGCAAATTTATCCATTAATCTCTTTACAGTTGACTCTTTTGGAGCATTATTGTGACCCCAAATTGATCGCAATTTGCGAACTGTAGCCGCAAAACTTTCACCATTTTGGTAAAACAATTTCACAATGAGAATGCGTTGTTCATTCGTGTGGCGCTCCATTTTTACTAACCTCGTACCTTCTACTAGCAAACAATAACAATTGTTCAAATTTCAAACAATGACACTTCATGTTGCCATATTTAAAAATTGCGTTCTTCTTGGGATTTTTGTACTGATTTTTAGTAAACAAAATATTATTTAGTAAATCTTTTTGCTATTTTCATTTTACAAATAACAGCATTTTTACAGAATAATTACAAATTTTTGTTGCTAACTTCAAAAAACATTTTACAAATTTTTGAAAACCAATTTGCTAATATTAGCAAAAAAGAAAAAAAATACTAATTGTAAAAAGTGGATATTGAAGGAAATGTTATTTCTAATAATTATAGCTTATACATACAAACTTAAATTGCCTTTAAATGTTACATAGGTTTGAAAAAGAGATTAGAAGTGATGATACTTTTCACAGCCGACTCATGTCCAAAAATTGGACATCCTCATAAAATAGCACTAAAAGCTTTTTTAGTTCTAAAAATCAGCTCATAAAACAATTAAAATTTGACCTTAAAATCCAAAAAAATAAACTAAAATTTTTTTCCAAAACAAAAATTAGTAAATTAAAACAAATTGATAAATTCGTTTATGTTTTTACTATTTTTTAAGCATTTGATATTTTTTTATTTTGCCTAAAATATTTTTTGACAAAAAATTAAATTTGTATATTCGAATTCCTAGGGCAATTTCAAAAGAAGTTAGCAGATATAAACTGTAACAAGTGTATCTAAAAATAATCGAGTTTATTTGTTCATTTTAAATTTTTTTTTTATAAATTCACTGAGTTTACAGCAATTTACTAATTTGCTTGTACAAAAATTAATAATATTTAGTATTTTTTTTTTGCTGATTTAAGCAAACCGATTTTAAATTCCACTTTACAAAAAGTTTAGTAAAATTTAGTATGGGCCACAAATTTTTTCTACTAATTTCATTGTGCTACACGTCAGCAGACATGTGTTGCTAAGATTAGCAAAAAAATATTGCTGGGCTCAAATTAGCCAAATTTCTCGTAATAACAGAAAAATTTTCAGTTGATTTACAAATCTTTTTTTGGTGAGTGCAAAATAACTAGCAAAAAAATGGTAATGACTGGTCATTACTGTGTAGATTACTATGTAATGATAGGTCGTTACATTTTTCATTACTTTAAAATACAAAATAATGGCCTACTTATAATACATGGTAGAAGAACTTATATGGACATGTAAAATAATGATGTACTGGTAGCTACTGAAATAAGTACCGTTTCTTTAATATTTATTGATGAATTTGTTTTGAAAAATTATATAATAAAATAGAAAATTATCTGCTGTAAAAATAATTTTTCAAAAATTTTAATATTTTAAAGGAATATCTTATGTTAAGTAGCATTGCATCTATATAAACCTACATTTTTGAATGCAAAAATAAATATTTTAAATATTATTTTTTAATAAATTCAAATAAAAAATATTCGAATCTATTTATTTTACTTTAGTAAGGTCCACTATTATTTTAGTAAGACTAACTACTTACTTAACTGTTATAAGTAACCACTCATTCTTTCACTATGAGTAGCCAGGCTGGTAACTTATTATTTTCACTTTTTTTGTAAGTGAGAGGGTAATGACCACCCATGAATTTTGGGGCATCTCGAACAAAAGTTATTAAGCGAGTAAATATCCTGGTAGCTAGTGAAACTCTTTATGTGCTACTTACTTAATTACTTGGTAATGTCTGAGAGACTTCAAAGCATTCTAAAATAGCTCATAATAAATTTCAATTTAGTTATTATGTTATGTAGTTTGATTATCATTATAAATGAAGTAAAAAATAGTCTTAAGTTAAAAAAAATTAAATTTTCAAACTTGTAGGGAACAGTCGAGTAAATGTGAATTTTAAAAAAAAGTTTCGACTTTCAAAAACGGATATTCTTTTACAAGAATTTTAAAATTTCCGAATTCTAACAATATTTCCCGAATCAGCTTACTTAATAGCACCCCACACTAAATAAAGATTTTTTTTAACGAAAATTTTTATAAAAAAATTCATTAATCATATCAAATGTTTATTTTTCTTCAAGTAAGTAAAAAAATTCAAGTGTGAAAAACTGCAATCATCAATTATATTTGAATTTTTCTCTTGAAACAACTTAAAAATGAGTAAATGATCAAATGTTGAACATGATAGAAACTGTCAACCCAAAACTCCCCAAAACAAACATTAATCATTTATTACAGCTGTCAATAAGAAAATCAATGACAACAACAAAAAACTTCTTACAAGAAAAAATTTACAGAAAAAACTTGTTCTTTTTAAAGAAAATGTCTACAAATTTTTTTTTTTTAATTAATGAAAAAACTAACAAAATTTTCAACTAATGATAAACAACTTTGAACTTTTGCTAAAAATATTTCCAAAATTTTAGATTATATTTCTGTAAATTTTGCAATCAAGCGTAAAAAAATACGTTATAAAAAAAATTGAAGCAGTTGTTGTTAAGATTTTATTAAGAATTTTATTTATATATATTTTTTTAATTCATTATTAGATCCTTTACAATTGCATGTTCTTGCTATTTGATGTTTGGCATAAATCATTGATCGAATAAAAATTGTTTATTTTCATTTTTTTTTTGGCAAAAAGTCGTTTTGCTTAAATTTGCATAATTTTTTTTTTGCAGTTTTTTTATGTGTACTGTGTATGACTTGTGCCAATGTTATGCAAATATTTGAGTCCTTTTGAATATGATCCTTTATTTCGGTAAAACTCTTTTAACTCATTTGCATATTAAGACATTTTCAATGGTATTATCTGCAAACGCGTAAAATTCCTATTGATTTCTATTCATCTTGAGTATTTTGAATATTGAGTAGGGGGGAAAAAGGATTTTAAATGTTGTTGTAGAAAATTGAAATTCAATTAAAATTGATTTTAATTTAATTGTGTAGATAAAACATGTTTCTTAAGAAATTTTTAAAAAAATAAAATATTTTTGGAGGGAATGAATGTATTATGTGACATGTTAGAATTTTTAAGAAATTATATTTTTAACGGAAAAAATTTTGCAAAAAAAAAAAATATATGCAAATTTAAAATAGTAATCACAAAGGTAACAAAAATATCAAAAATTTCAATTGATTATTAGAATTTAAAGAAAGAAAATAATCTAAACAACCACTACACACAGAAAAATACACTTAAAATAGTTTGTAAGTTAAAATAACAGAAAATAGCATTTACAAAAAATGATTTTTCATTTAAAAACCGGTCTAATTAATTTTCATTTAAATCAAATGGCTTTTATTAATTATTTTTAAATGTTGTTTAAACAACTGACACATCCGTAAAAAAACAAATGATTAATTATTTAAAATATCTGTTAAAATTTTACCTACAAATTCCTTAAAAAATAAATGAATTATTCATTTATTTAAAATTGTTTCCGTTTTTGTTTATTTTTTAATCTACAAAATGTATGCATGCCTATAAACACATTTTGTGTGAATGTGTTTGTGTGTGTGTTTTTATGAAGTTCTTGTAATTTGAATTGAAATAATTTTGTATATAAACAAACAATTTAAATAACAAAATAAATTGGAATGTTTTGTATATTTTTTTTTTTTTTTGAAACAGGCAGCAAAAAATTTAAATTTGTAAAAACTGTTACGGTCACAAATAAACTACAAAATTCCGTTTTATGGGTAAATTTTTATTAAATTTCAAACAAATGAAAAAAATAAATGAAGCTGAAAAAAATTGGTAAATGATAGTAAATCATTTTAAACAAATGTATAAAAAAGAGTAATATAGATTTTTTCTTTGAAAAATAAATGTATGTTCCCTTATTTTTTAATGGCTACAAACTGTAAGCTACATAATATTCTGAGTGTAAAAATCCACCGGAATTAAAAAGGGTGTTTTTGCTGCGACAAACAATAAATTCGGTTAGCACAACCATTCAAATGTTTTTGAGTGATCCAGCTAAAAATTCAGTTGTGTTAACCAATTTTTTTTTTCGGAAACTAATATTCAGTTGTATTAACCAATTTTAGTTGTAGAAACCGAAATTTATTTGTCGACTGACAAAAATTTGCTCTTACAGCAAATAAAGAAAATTTACCCAAGTTTTAGCAAAAAATTATTTTTTCTATTAATTATGCCAAAACTTAGATGAACATAATAAGCATCTTGGAGTTTTCTTTAATCGGTTTACTGTTTCCGTCAAAATGCGTTAAATCAGTTAAGTCCTAAAATGTTGTTTGCTGATCTATCTTTTGACATATTTAATTTACTCAAGCTTTTCGTGCAAAGGCTGGCACAAAATTTCTTTAAAAGTTTGTTTGAAAAAATCCAATAAATACAATAAATAAAACACTTTATAAAAACACTGCTTTCCCAGCAATTAATTTTTAATTCCACACTTGAAAAAAAATTAACTAGAATTTAGAAAAACTAACTTAGGAGAAATTAAACTGAAAACTGCGCCAAAGACACTTTTTACCAATAATTAGTAAATTTTTCCTTGAAATTAAGAAACAAATTTTACTTAAATTTTGATCAAAATTTCTAAATTATAGAAAAAAATTTTACTACTGAGAATTAAATTTTTATTAGAAAATAGTAAAATTTCCTTCTAATTAGTTTATAAATTATCTAAAATGTTACTGTTAGTTAGGAAATGTTTCCTTGGATTTAAATAAAATTTTAAATACTTTTTTTACTAGTACTTAACTCCCTTAAAATAAGAAAATATATTCAAATATAAAGTAAAATAGCACGTCTTTTAAGTGAAAATTATACTTAAATTTGATAAAATTTTTCTAATAAATATGAAACTGTTTCTATGGTAAAGGTAATATATTTTACCATATATTTTTCCACTTTCGGAGGACTTCCGCTTTGTGAGGACATGGCTCTTAACAAGTTTTTTGCTATGTATTTTTGTCTTTAAATAAAATTGAATTATACTAAGCTCATGTATTTAAAGTATAAATTAAATTTCAATAGCAAAAAGGTAAAAAAATTAAAAAAAAAATGTACTACAGCATATCCTGAAACGTAATATATTGTGACAAAGTCAGATCCTTCTCGTAGTTAATTATCGGTTCTGCTTGAGAGAACTGCAAAAAGTGACGCCCTAAGTGACACACGGCATCTATGGCTAAGGAACGCTGGGGGTCCTTTGTCTACTTAAATTGACTTATTTAAGGAAATTGTTACAAAAACACAAAATATCACAATTACATTTTTTTGTTATTATTGAAAAATGGAATAATGTCATAAGTTTATTTTATGACATTTTTAGCGTAAACTTTAATTGAAATATACAAATTTTAACTTTTTTTAATATTAAGTAAAACAAAAATAGTTTTACTGCCTTAGATAAATATAAAGTTTAATAGGCTCAACGTTAATTGTTTACCTTTTGCTAACGAAATTTTAAGCTATTTAAAGTTCAATATTTAAGACTGTTGAGAGTTTAGAGATTGGCACGAGGGCCATATTTGACTCACGCATGATCACGAACCAAAAATTACAATCATGCGTGATAATTTTTTTTAAATGGTTACTTTAATTTTTTTCCTTTAATAATATTTTTTCTTGAAAATAAGGAAAACTAACTAGTTTGTTTTTAATTTATTGTTTTTTTGTTTGAAAAAGAATATTGCAAATAATTTAAACGTTTTCCAAAAAATCTTATAACTTAGTTTATTATTTTTCAAAAATTAGAAAACTTTTACTTGAAAAAAAATAAATATTTTATTAAAATTTTTAAAATTTATCTGAACTAAATTACATGAAAATTTCCCTTAGAAAAAGTTCATAAGTTTCTAAAATCAAATAAATTTTTATTATTACACAGGAAACATTTTAGTACTGTTTGTTTTTAATTGCCTGAACTAATTTTTAGAAAACCATTCTTAAAAATTAGAAGGTGAAAGACTTTTAAGTCTTTAGAAATGGTTTTCTAAAATATAGTTTATTTTACTACTCAAGTATTTTCTCATTTAAGTTTAGACACATTTTTTTTAACTAAATAGGAGTAAATAATGTTCTAAATTTTTTTTAACTAAACTTAGTTATATTACATTTAAGTATGCAAATTTCTAAAAACTGATATGTTTTTCTTAAAAATAGATAAATTTTTATGTAATATACTTGTTTTTTTTTTTCCTAAAATCAAGAACTATTACTTAAGAATACACTCATACGCGTTG
This sequence comes from Eustalomyia histrio, assembly GCA_949748255.1. Taxonomy (NCBI): domain Eukaryota; kingdom Metazoa; phylum Arthropoda; class Insecta; order Diptera; family Anthomyiidae; genus Eustalomyia; species Eustalomyia histrio. The sequence goes on from OX456523.1 coordinate 216,745,598, forward strand.
TTTGATGTTTTTTCTGATTTCTTCAACGCTGACTTTTTGTTGAGTGATTAAATTTGCAGTAAACATAATCGACATATGATTCAAACTGATCCGAATTACGCGTTCAGTAACATGATGCTGATTTTATTCTACAGTGAATTTTGTTGAATTATTAAATGTGAAAAAGAATTTTTGTGTATGATTAAATCAAGAAAAAAATTGATTTTGCAGTTCTCTGATGTGTACCTAGTAGTGTGCCCGATTATTCGCTTTTTTCGCATAACTGATTTCAGTTTTTCCTAAAATTTAAAATTTAAAAAAGTTCATATAACGGTATTGGTATCGATTTTTTGTTTTTTTGGTATTGGCATCGGCAACAGTCCCAACATATCAAATGACTTGAGAAAAATGTTATTATAAGCTTACACAAGCCTTAAACTTAAAAAAGACTTAAGAATATTTCGAAAAAGGCTAGCGTAACAATTGTAGAAAAATCAAAACGGAACCCTCGTGAAAATATTATGTGTGTATGTTTACTATAAGCTTATTCTTGCAATTGTAGAATAAGCTAACAAAAATAATATTGTATCAACTTTCGTATAGAAAAAAATATAATTCATTTCATATTTAAGTAATAATAATAATAATTAATTTTAACCATAAATAAAAATTATTATAAAAATAATTAAATTTAATATGCAAATGCACGTTCACTTTATAAAATTTACAACCAAATGAACACGCAAAACACGTTTGACAAATTAAAAAAAAAAGTAGCGGCACTTGTTGTATGCATTATAAGCGTAGAACAAAGACAACAAGACTAGAATGTATTGAAAATTATTTCTATTTCAATCGTCATATTGCGTTGTTGTATGTTCTCAAATTTTATAACCATTATAATAAACGAAATTAAGAAAAGCTTGAAACACACTATTTATATAAGCTTATTCTCAAGTTGTATTGCAGTTTGATTGTTATATGGTATATTGGGGTATTTCATTTGTATCAGTATCGGCATTACACATACCAAAACATCAATACCGGTACATACCGGTATTATTAAAAAGTTACATTCTCACAATGAATTATGCGTTCTACACTGAGATGATATAAATGAATTTTTGCATTCAATGGATGTTTGCTGGAACATGATGTAATGAAACTTTTTATAAAATAATGCAGTTTTATGAAAACTTTCATTTTATTTATTTAAAATTTCACACACTTAATAAATAAATTTCATTAAATTTCAAATCGTACCTAGAATATAGCTACGGACCCCTAGTCGTCCTGCACTAAAATTGGGAACCCTTGATATAAAGATATACAGGAAAGACAATTTTGGGTCAATTTATAAACCCGTGTTATTATAATATTTAATGCATTTCTTTAAATGATATTTAAATTTTCATTCAAAAATCTCTAATATTCATTGTATATCCTTTTCAATAAATTATCTGTGCTAAATACCTTCTTGAAATATTATTAATCTCTATTGTCAATATAACTTAAATTGATCACTTATTTATATCATTATTCTTTAATTCACTCATTGGGGTACTTCACACTTTGTTTAAGAAAAAAAAATATCCTATTTGAAAACAAAAATTTGCATAATCATTAATACTGTCAATAACTCCGAGGGAGGTATCGCATCTTCTTTTACACAATTTGTTTATCTTGTTGTCTTCTGTCATTAGCATATATGTACCTGTATAAAGGATATTTGTATTCTAAACATATCCTGGGGGTTGTTTTGTTTTCTTTTCTTTAAATATTTTTATTGTTTGTAACTAATCAATTGTGTTGACAATTTTGAGGTCAAATGACTGGTCAATATGCAAAAAAAAATTATTTTTGTTAACGACTTTAGACGAGTAAACAAAATTTGTAAGAACAAAATCTAGGGATGATCATTTTTTGTAACAATGCCTTGAAATTTTAAATAAATTTGGAAAGTAAAATGTTATTAAGATTAGATTCGTTGTGACAAACGAATTTGTTTCTAATCGAATATGACAATAGATATTAAGTTAAGGCATTAAAATTTAAACTTACTCAAGAGAAATTGAATTGAACAAAAAGATGGAATGCGATAGACTTATTACAAAATTCTCAGAATATAAAGATTTTCGGAATTTTGTGTTCTGCACGGGAAATCAACCATAAGTTTTACAAAATTTCGTTTTGTTGGCTACTTTAGGCGATATGGGCTAAGCTCACGGGCTTACGACAAAAATAAAAAAATAATGCGTCCTCTATAACATATATAATAAGTTGTTAGCTTAAGGAAAAAAATAATGGGTCTAATAATAGATTTTGAAAAATATTATAAATATTGTGGTTCCGGGTAAAAAAAATTGATCTGATATTTAATCATACACTCAAAAAAAGGACATGAACTATAAATTAATCTAAAATTTAATTTAAAATTGTTTAAAAATTTTCCTCAATTTAATTAAAACTTAAAAAAAAATTTCTTAAAATAAATAAAAATTCCTATGTTTGGGTAGAAACGAAATAGTTTATATACTCACAAATAGTTCATACCTTACTTAAGTAATATTTCTTAATTTTAGGGGAAAAACAAGTATATTAAATAAAAATGTATTAATTTTTAAGAAAAACATCTCAGTTTTAAGAAATTTGCATATTTAAATGTAATAAAACTAAGTTTAGTTCAAAAAAAAAAAAAAAAAAAAATGGAACATAATTTACTTCCATTTAGTTCAACAAATGGGTTTAACTTAAAATGAGAAAGTACCTGAACTTGATGTGTGCTCATTTTTTCACGAGTAGTAAAATTAACTAAATTTTAGAAAGCAATGCCTAAATTCAGTTTTTAAGTTTACCACTTTCTAATTTATAATTTTTAGGAATTGTTTTCTAAAAATTAGTTTAGGAAATTAAAAACAAAGAGTAATCATTTTTTTTCTAAAAATTTATTTGGTTTTCGAAACTGATAAACTATTTCTAAGGAAAATTTGTTCAGATAAATTTTAAAAATTTAAATTTTTTTTATAAGTAAAAGTGTTGTAATTTTTAAAAAATAATAAACTTAGGTTTAGTATTTTTTGTTTTTTGGAAAATGTTTAAACTATTTTTAATATTCTTTTCAAAAAAAAAAAAAACAATAAATTTTAAACAAACTAGTTAGTTTTCCTAATTTTCAAGAAAAAATATTATTAAAGAAAACAAATTAAAGTAACCATTTAAAAAAATGATCGTGCATGATTGTAATTTTTGGTTCGTGAACGTGAGCGTGAGTCAAAAATGGCTCACGTGCTCATCTCCAATCTTAACAGTCTTAAATATTGAACTTAAAGTAGCTTAAAATATATTTTAAAATTTTGTTAGCAAAGGGTAAAAAATTTCTAATTTGCGCTTTTATTTAATAAATTTGTTGACTGCAATAAAAATTATCGCAGGCACATTTTATACATTACGGCATAATGGCTTTCCTATTAAACCTTATATTTATCCAACTATTTTTTTCACTTAATAATAAAAAAGTTTAAATTTGTATATGTCAAATAAAGTTTAAGCTAAAAATCCCGTAAAATAAACTTATGACTTTTCCATTTTCCAATAAAAACAAGAAATGCAACTTTGATATTTTGTATTTTTGCAGCAATTTCCTTAAATTAGTCAATTTAAGAAGACAAAGGACCCCCAGTGATCCTTGGCCATAGATGCCGTGTGTCACTTAGGGTGTCTCTTTTTGTAGTTCTCTCAAGCAGAATTGTTAATTAACTACGAAAAGTATCTGACTTTGTCACAATTTATTACGTTTCAGGATATCCTGCAGTACATTTTTTTGATTTGTTTACCTTTTTGCTAATAAAATTTAATTTATATTTTAAATACATAAATTTAGTATATATAATTCAATTTAGTTTTAAGACAAAAATATATAGCAAAATGCTTGTTAAGAGCAGTGTCCTCACAAAGCGGAAGTCCTCTGAAAGTGGAAAAATACTTAAAATATATGATAAAATATATTACCTTTACCATAGAAACAGTTTAATTTTTATTAAAAAAAATTATAAATTTTTTTGTGTAATTAAAAGAAGTGTTATTTAACTTTACATTAGAATTTTTTTTTTATTTTTAGGGAGTTAAGTGGTAGTTTTTAGTCAAAAAAATTATCTAATGAACTTAAATAAAATAAAATTTTTCTTAAAACCAAGTAAATATTTCCTAATTAACAGAGAAAATTTTACTGTTTTCTAATAAAAAATTAGTTCTCAGTAGTAAAATTTTTCTTTAATTTAGAAATTTTGACCAAATTTTAAGTAAATTTGTTTCTTAATTTCAAAGAAAATTTTATTAAATATTGGTAAAATGTGTCTTTGGCGCCGTTTTCATTTAAATTTTTCCTCCATATAAGTTAATTTTTCTAAATTCTAGTTATTTTTTTTTTTTTTGAGTGTATACAATCACAAAGTAATCCTTTTTTGGATCTCCCATAAAAGGGACATACACAATAACCACAGATATAAATTTTTTTCGAGTTTACTATTAGGATAAAAAAAATTTCATTGAGGAAAATTCTTAAGCAAAAAGGCTCCCGAATTCTAAAAATGTATCGCAAAAAAATGTTTGCATATTTTAAGTAGTTTTTATTTAAATTGTTAATTTTTTAAAATTGCAGGAAGAAAAAACACGTTATAATGAAAATTTTGTTGCATTCAAGAAAAGGGTTGCTAAAAGTAATGAACTCCGTTTATAATTTTTGCAAAAATCATCATATGTCTCAAAATTAGACAACAACAAAAACAACCCTTTAATGAAAATCATTAAGAAAAAAATTTCAATTTTAAAATTACTGTTTGTTTGTTTCCTAAAATTTTTAAAAATCACAAAAAAAAACATATTTTGTAATGAAAAAAAAAAAACAATTTTATTACCTGTGTTGTATAAACAAACGTAAGGATTATGTAAGCCAGGATGCGTAACAAAACAAAATAATGATCATGCAGTTTTTCTAAACATTTTATTGAAAAACAGAAAGAAAATTCAAGTGATAATCTATAGAAAAATATACGATGAAAAAATTAAAGACAATTTTATTAAAAAGGGGTGAAAGGGTAAAGACTGATGCTGCAGCTATCAAAAAAGTATCCAATATCTTGCAAAACATCATTAATTTTAATAATGTCACTATCTTTTTTTAATATATAGAAAATTTTAAGACATTTTTACCTAAAAACGTGAGAGAAATTATTAATGATAATTTTATAAACAATCGAAATTTTTTAGGGATTTTTTTAAGGAAATTTAAGACGTTTTTTAATGATCTTACTAGGTAATCGCAAAAAAAAAATTGTTTGTTTTTTGTGTTTTTTTTTTCTATGAAAAATTCTACAATTTAAATTCAAATAGATCATTAATCAATTTGATCATTAACAAATAATATTTATAAAGAAAAAATATGTATGCACTGATAATTTTACTTTAAAAATTTTTTTAAAGAAAAATGTTTACAGAATCTTAAACTTAAAAATTCCAAAAAAGTTGCTTTTGCAAAAAAATTTTAAATTATTATGATTTAATTAGTACTTTTTAGTGTTTGTTTCAGGGACCCTGATCCAAACGGGTTTAGGTTCGCTGTTTGTAAAAACTTTGAATCCGAACCCGCTGAACCCAAAATTTAAACCAGGTTTGGGTTCAAAAATATAAAAAATATTCTTACGCGAACCCGCTGAACCCGCTGTTCATGGCGTGAGAAAAGTTTGATAGAAAAATTATAAAAAACCAAACATTTCTTGCATTCCAGTTTGCAGTGCTCGACACTATATCTAGTCCTTATTTTAAGCAAATACTTGATCAATGCAGAGCTATTTGAACAAAAATTGCGAACACCAAAAATTTCTTCTTTAGCTAAAAAGCTAAACTTTAAAAAAGCCGTACTAGACTGTCAAACTAGATGGAATTCCAGTTATGACATGGTTCAAGCCTTTTTGAAATACAGAAGTTTTTGTTCGGAATTACTGGATGCTGCATTTACTATGAATGATAATACACTCAGAAAAAAGTTTGTAGAAAAATTTGTAAACGGTTTTTAATCCCACTTTACTATATTTGTACTGACTTTTAGTATTATTTAGTAAATTTTTTTGCTATTTACATTTTATAAACTACACAACTTTTACAGAATATTTACAAATTTTTGTTGCTAACTTCAGAAATCATTTAACAAATTTTTGAAAACCGATTTGCTACAACTACATTAAAAAAAATGAACTAGAATTTAGTAAAATTAACTTATTTAGAGGAAAAATTTAAATGAAAACGGCATGAAAAACACTTTTTACCAATATTTAATAAAATTTTACTTGAAATTAAGAAACAAATTTTACTTAAAATGTGGTCAAAATTTCTATATTATAAAAAAATTTTACTACTGAGAAGTAAATTTTTATTAGAAAACAGTAAAATTTCCTCCTTATAGTTCATACATCATCTAAAATTTTACTGTTAATTAGGAAATGTTTTCTTCATTATATATTTTTTTTTTACTAAAAACTAGGACTTTACTCCCTAAAAATAAGAAACTTCTTTCTAATATCAAGTTAAATAGCACTTCTTTTAAGTGAAAATTATACTTATTCTGCTTCTATGCTAAAGGTGGTATATTTTATCATATATTTTAAAGTACTTTACACTCATTGAGTAGGTATGTTCCCACTTTCGGAGGACTTCCACTTTGTGAGGACACTGCTCTTACATATTTTAAATTTACATATTTTAAATATAAATTTCATTAGCAAAACGGTAAACAAATTAAAAAAATGTACTGCAGGATATCCTGAAACGTAATAAATTGTGACAAATTCATATCTTTTTCGTAGTTAATTAACGGTTCCGCTTGATAGAACTACAAAAAGGCACGCCCTAAGTGACACACGGTATCTTTGGCTAAGGAACACTGGGGGTCCTTTGTCTTCTTAAATTAACTAATTTAAGGAAATTGTTGCAAAAATACAAAATATCACAGTTACATTTCTTGTTATTATTGGAAAATGGAAAAATGTCATCAGTTTATTTTATGGGATTTTTAGCTTAAATGTTTTTTGACATATACAAATTTAAACTTTTTTATTATTAAGTGAAAAAAATCGTTCAACAAATAAAAAGTTTAATAAGCGCTACGTCAAATATAGGAAAGCCATTATGCTGTAATGTATAAAATGTGCCTGCGATATTTTGTATCGTAGTCAACAAACAAATTTATTACATAAAAGGGCAAATTCGAAAATTTTTTACCCTTTGCTAACAAAATTTTAAAATATATTTTAAGCTACTTTAAGTTCAATATTTTAGACTGTTAAGATTAAAGATGGGCATGTGAGAGATTTTTAACTAATGCTCACGCACGATCACGAACTAAAAATTACAATCATGCAAGATAGTTTTTTTAAATGGTTATTTTAATTTCTTTTATTTAATAATATTTTTTCTTGAAAATTAGGAAAACTAACTGGTTTGTTTTTAATTGATTGTTTTTTTGAAATAGAATATTAAAAACAATTTAAACGTTTCCCAACAAAAAAAAAATCCTATACCAAATTTTATTATTTTTTAAAAATTAGAAAACTTTTACTTGAAAACAAGAATATTTTATTAAAATTTTTAAAACTGAACTGAACTAAGTTGCATGAAAATTTTCCTTAGAAATAGTTCATCAGTTTCTAAAATCAAGTAAATTTATTACTTTTTGTTTTAAATTGTCTGAACTAATTTTTAGAAAACAATTCTTCAAAATTAGAAAGGAGTATACCTAAAAACTGAATTTGGAAATGGCTTTCTAAAATTTAGTTAATTTTCCTACTTGCGAACAAAAAATGAACACACATCAAGTTCAAGTACTTTCTCGATTTGAGTTACACACATTTTTTGAACCTAATGGGAGTTAATTATGTCCTAATTTTTTTTTGAACTAAACTTAATTTTATTACATTTGAGTATGCAAATTTCTTTAAACTTAGATGTTTTTTCTTAAAATGAATAAATTTTTATTAAATTTACTTGTTTTGTTCCTAAAATCAAGAAATATTACTTAGCAAAAATATGAACTATTTCTGAGTATATAAACTCTTTCGTTTTTTCTCAAGCTTACGAATTTTTATTTTTTTTAAGAAAATTTTTCTAAGTTGAAATAAAATTTTACTTAAATTGAGGACAATTTATAAACTATTTTGAAGGAAATTTTTGATTACATTTTAGTTCATGTCTGTTTTTTTTTTGAGTGTAGCAAATAAATTTACTAATTTTAAAAAAGTGGATATTGAAAGAAATGTTTTTTCTAATAATTAAAACTTATAGATATAAACTTAAATTGCCTTAAAATGTTACATAGGTTGAAAGAGGATATTTTTCTCAACCGACTCATGTCTACTTAAAATAGCATTGAAAACTTTTTTAGTTCTAAAAATCGGCCCTAAAAACAAATTAAATTTGACCTTAAAATCACAAAAAAATGTACGAAAAATATTTTTCTAAACAAAAATGATGAATGTTTAAACTATTTTTAAGTGTTTGAATTTTGGTTTTTAATTATGTCTAAAATATTTAAAAAAAAAAAAATAAATAAATTAGAAAATTTTGAGTTAATTTGTGCATTTTTATTTTTTTTTTTTTTATTTAAAAATAAGGAAAAATTTTTCATTGGAAAAAAAATTATTTTCTATGATCTCGAATCAGACTAAAAATACATTTCATACTTATTATACCCTCCACCATATATGGTGAGGGTATATATCAATTTGTCATTCCGTTTGTAATATGTCGAAATATAGGTTTAAGACCCCATAAAGTATATATATTCGTGATCCTTATGCAATTTTAAGTCGATTTAGCGATGTCCGTCTGTCTGTCTGTCTGTTGAAATCACGATCACGACGCGAAGACGCAAACGGGGGTGCCTATTTTTACCCAGATTATTGAACATCCTCCCGAGCAGTTTTATATGTATTTAAAATGAGCAAAATCGGTCAAGCTGTTCAAAAGTTATGAGTGAAAATGTGAAGGTACCTCTAAATTTTCCATACAAATTTGTACAATTTTTCTGTATCTATTTTTTTTCTGTTAAGTAAGTAAAAATGTTATTAAGTCTTCTTATTGTTCGATTACATTTATTGTCTTACATACTATGATAACTAAGTTAACGTAAAAATGAACAATGTTAAAGTCGCTAACAGAGCAGACCTCTGTAAATAACATTGCTAAAACTAAATAACAAAAGTTCGTTACATAAATTGACAAAACATATTCATATTACAGTTCATGCAAAATTTAGTATATACGTATATCATCTTCATCCCCTTTGGTGGAGGGTATTCAAAGATTCGGCACAGCCGAATTTAGCCCTTTTTTACTTGTTATACCCTTCACCACAGGTGGAAGGGTATATATAAGTTTGTCATTCCGTTTGTAATTTCTACAATATTGATCTTAGACCCTATAAAGTATATATATTCTGGGTCCTTATGAAGAGCGAAGTTGATTTAACGATGTCCGTCTGTCCGTCTGTCCGTCTGTGTGTTGAAATGGGTTTTCCGAAGAACCCAGACGTGATGAGGACTTGATTCTTTTTTATTTCTGTTACATGTGATCCATTTCTGTTTGCTATTAAAAATCAGACAGATCGGTTAATAAATGGCTGAGATATTAGCAAACAACCAGGACTACCTCTAATTTTTCCAGTAAAATCCCTTTGTTTAATATGTATGTAGAATTTTGAGCATAACAACACATCCATGTGTTAAAATTCTTTTCTTTCATCTCCACCATTTATACACAAACAACACACATACAAAGATTTGTCATTTAAATAAAAACTAAACAAATCCCTAATGAACGAAGACTTTTATATATGTACATCTATTGACGATGATTTTGTGTGAGCTTCAATAGCTCAGTTGTCTAGACGCTATGTCACAAATACTTTTTTTCTCTAAGCCCGCGGAGTTCGAGGTTCAAATCTCGGTCAGGTCAATTCACTTTTTTTTTTGTACATTTTTTTTTATTATTTTCTTAATATTTTTTTTTTTTTGCTTATTTTTGGTTTTTTTTTAAACATTTAATAATTTATATAAAATTTTATATTAATAATTAAAATTCTTTTCTTTCATCTCCACCTTTTATACACAAACAACACACATACAAAGATTTGTCATTTAAATAAAAACTAAACAAATCCCTAATGAACGAAGACTTTTATATATGTACATTTATTGATGATGATTTTGTGTGAGCTTCAATAGCTCAGTTGTCTAGACGCCATGTCACAAATACTTCTTTTCTCTAAGCCCGCGGAGTTCGAGGTTCAAACCTCGGTCAGGTCAATTCATTTTTTTTTTTTTGTACATTTTTTTTATTATTTTCTTAATATTTTTTTTTTTTGCTTATTTTTGGTTTTTTTTTTTAACATTTAATAATTAATTTATATAAAATTTTATATTAATAATCAAAATTCTTTTCTTTCATCTCCACCTTTTATACACAAACAACAAACACATACAAAGATTTGTCATTTAAATAAAAAATAAACAAATCTCTAATGAACGAAGGCTTTTATATATGTACCTCTATTGACGATGATTTTGTGTGAGCTTCAATAGCTCAGTTGTCTTGACGCTATGTCACAAATACTTTTTTTCTCTAAGGCCGCGGTTTCGAATCTCGGTCAGGTTAATTCACTTTTTTTTTGTACATTTTTTTTTTATTTTCTTAAGATTTTTTTTTTGTTTATTTTTTGTTTTTTTTTTACATTTAATAATTAATTTAAATAAAATTTTATATTAATAATTAAATAATCCATAAATAGGCTAAAAACATCAAAATTTTTATAAAAACCCTCTGATACAAACAAAATACAAACGGTTTTATTTCTTTTTTTTGCTCCGATTTAAAAGAATTTATAAAAAGATTTTTAAACCATTTTATTTCTCACATATTAAGAAAATTTTATACATAATTTACCTTTGAGTGCAACTATTTTAGGTCATAACTTATAATAATTTATAAAAAAAATTATAAACTATTTTCCTTCAAATTTTTAAAATTAAGCTAAAGAAATTACAAATATTTCTAATAAAAAAGCGAAATAAAATCCCAAATGTAAATTTGCCAGCTAAATCAAACTATTTTGTAGAAATAAAACACATGCAGTTGTAGTGATTTCTTTTAACGATTTGTTGAAATTCTTTTCTTTCACCTCTTCACCTTTTATACACAAACAACAAACACTATTCTAGAGCTGTATTATGACCTATGGATACGTCTTATATAGCAAAAGATCGAAAATCTTTAGTATAACATATTTGCTGAAAAACTCGGAAATATCGGTTCAGATACAAAAAAGTTATGCCCAAAACATAAATTTTTTTAAAGTACCTATATTCCCGAGTCCAAGTTTTATCTCCAAACTAAATGGTTAATTTCCTCTTAAAGGCGTCCGTATATAAATCTGTCCATTCCAGATATGTCCATATATAAACTTCAGTTTTTTCCCAACCATGGTGAAGGTATATAAGATTCGGCATAGCCGAATTTAGCCGCTCTTACTTGTTTTTTTATAAATTAAATTTTATAATTCATAAGTTTAACTAAAATTTAATTTTTTATACTTATTTGATTGTACTGATATTAATAATACTTAATAAATTATTTTGTTGAGTTTAGCAAACTGATTTTAAATTCCACTTTAAAAAAGCTTTACTAAAATTTAGTAGCAGCAGCTAATTTTTATACCCTTCACCATAGGTGGAAGGGTATATATAAGTTTGTCATTCCGTTTGTAATTTCTACAATATTGATCTTAGACCCTATAAAGTATATATATTCTGGGTCCTTATGAAGAGCGAAGTTGATTTAACGATGCCCGTCTGTCCGTCTGTGTGTTGAAATGGGTTTTCCGAAGAACCCAGACATGATGAGGACTTGATTTTTTTTTATTTTTGTTACACGTGATCCATTTCTGTTTGCTATTGAAAATCAGACAGATCGGTTAATAAATGGCTGAGATATTAGCAAAAAACCTGGACTACCTCTAATTTTTTCCGTAAAATCCCTTTGTTTAATATGTATGTAGAATTTTACGCATAACAAACACATCCATTTGTTGAAATTCTTTTGTTTCATCTCCACCTTTTATACACAAACAACAAACACATACAAAGATTTGTCATTTAAATAAAAACCAAACAAATCTCTAATGAACGAAGACTTTTTATATATGTACCTCTATTAACGATGATTTTATGTGAGCTTCAATAGCTCAGTTATCTAGACGCTATGCCACAAATACTTTTTTTCTCTAAGGCCACGGGTTCGAATCCTACACCCGCTCAATTCAACTTTTTTTTTGTATATTTTTTTTTATTTTCTTAAGACTTTTTTTATTTTTTGTTTTTTTTTTAACATTAAATAATTAATTTAAATAAAATTTTATATTAATAATTAAATAATCCATTAATAGTCTAAAAACATCAACATTTGTATAAAAACCCTCTGATACAAACAAAATACAAACGGTTTTATTTCTATTTTTTGCTCTGATTTAAAAGAATTTATAAACAGATTTTTAAACCATTTTATTTCTCATATATTAAGAAAATTTTATACATAATTTCCCTTTGAGTGCAACTATTTTAGGTCATAATTTATAAAAAAAAAATTTATAAACTATTTACCTTCAAATTTTTAAAATTAAGCTAAAGAAATTAAAAATATTTTTTAATAAAAAAGCGAAATAAAATCCCAAATGTAAATTTGCCAGCTAAATCAAACATTTTTGTAGAAATAAAACACATGCATTTCTAGTGATTTCTTTTAACGATTTATTGAAATTCTTTTATTCACCTCTTCACCTTTTATACACAAACAACAAACACTATTCTAGGGCTGTAATATGACCTATGGATACGTCTTATGTAGCAAAAGATCGAAAATCTTTAGTATAACATATTTGCTGAAAAAACTCGGAAATATCGGTTCAGATACAAAAAAGTGATGCCCAAAACATAAATTTTTTTTAAATACCTATTTTCTGGAACCATAAATCTTCCCGAGTCCAAGTTTTATCACCAAACTAAATGGATAATTTCCTCTTAAAGGCGTCCGTATATAAATCTGTCCATTCCATATATGTCCATATATAAACTTCAGTTTTTCCCAACCATGGTGAAGGGTATGTAAGATTCGGCATAGCCGAATTTAGCCGCTCGTACTTGTTTCTATTAATTTCATTAATTTCATTTCATAGCAAGCTCAAATAAGCAAAATTTCCTGTAATAACAGCAACATTTTCAGTTGCCATTTCAGACTTTTTTTTGCTGAGTGTGTACAAATATGAGACAGATAACAACTGTAAAACTTTTATGAGTGCGCTTAAAATCACAGCCCTGTACGTATAACAGTTTTATTTAAAACAAACATTCTTCTCACAAAATATTGTCCAATTGCCAGGACAATAGTCTATTGTATAGTATCATCTAACCAATTAAAATGCAATAAATTTTAAAAGTTAATCACAATATTCTCAAAAAAAGGACATTCCATCAACTAAACATCACTCAAACATCTTTATAATAATACAAAAAGAGCATTTTAATGCAAATTTTAACAAGCGAATAACATATTTTTAAAAATACGTTAAATTTTTTGTTTTTTAAATTAAAATGACAATGACGACAAAGTAGCAGTAGTAACAGTTGTAATATGTGACAAACTACATGAAATTTATATGTTAAGGATAACATAACCATTGACATTGACTTTGGACTACATACGATAAGTTACAACAAAATATCAATTCGAAAAATACTACAATCAAAAATCGAACAATAGCAAAAACTTAATGAAATACAAAATGTAACATGAATGAATTTAAAATTAAAAATAAAAAATCATTGGCAAAATATGCAAATTCAAATTCGTATATTATTCATACATTTGCTCAGTCAATTCAGCAGGATCAAAAGACATATTCTAATTCTAATTTTTATAACTTCATTTTTTTTTTTTTTTTTGATTTTTTCAAAAGCATTCATGAATATGTCTGTCACAAGGCTTTTGTGTAAATTTGACTCGTATTATTTTTATGCAGATTTTTTTTTATATTTTTGCTTTTATTGCCATTTTGTGCAACATACAAAAACGTAAAACCTCCTTTTGTGAAATCAATATTGAAAACAGGGTTTATCCTTGTAAGGAGCGAGAAAACAGAGAACTAATGCTTGTTATAAATTTTCAAACGAACCATTTAACCAAAATGTAAATTACAAATCAATTGAATTTGAACAGAAGCAAAAAACTATAAGATCAATAATATTGATTCACAATATGTTGTACAAATCGTTGTTGCAATTGTGATTTTCTTTAATTTGCATAAATTTACATGTTTAGTATTCGCGTAGTGAAATTAAAGACACACAAGGGTGAGAATTTGAAATCACATCACAGATCTGTATGTAAAATTTTATGTTTGTTAGGTGAAAAATAAAACACCAGTATGAAAAAATAAAACAAGTAGTAGTTTCAAGCTTGAGTTCGTTAAAAGTTTTTGAACAGATTTTGAAAAAAAAAAAAGTTTTTGATTTAAAAATTGTATGGATTTTGAAAGTCGAAAACTTGAAGACAACGAAAATACGTATTTAAGAGTTTAGTACAAACGTGTTATTAGATAAAAAAAATAAATAACGATAATGGATGAGTGAAGAAGTTAAAAAAAAAATCTAGAATTATCTAGATTTATAGTCAAATTTTTTATTTCAACAACACTCACCAAAAAAAGGTATGTAATGGCAAGTGGAATTAAAAATCTGTTTTGTATTAGTACAAAATTTCAGATTTATTTTTTATCTTGCATCAAAATTTTTATATTTATTTTTTTTTTTCAAAAAATATTTAAGACAAAATTAAAAAATAAAAGGTTTAAAAATTGTAAAAACATAAATGATTTAATTATTTTGCTTTAATTTGGTAATTTCTGTTTTTGGTTAATTTTTAAGTCGGTATATTCACTTCCATTCGCTTTTTTTTATTCTATGTAACATTTTAAGGCAATTTAAGTTTGTAGGTGTAAGTTTTTATTACAGTGAAATTGAAAACCGTTAACAAATTTTTCTACTAACTTTTTTTTCTGAGTGAAAAAATGAAGTGTTTCTTTAATTCCTCTTTTTAAAAATTTTGTTGAATAAAAAAAGCATAGGCCCGCAATAAAGTCGGCTTTTTTTAAAAACAACTTTTAATTAAAAACTTGTTATTATCTATTTTGCTATTATAGTCAGAATTAAAGCCAGTTTTAAGTTGAACCGGCTCTAAATGGGTATCACATCAAATGTACCAAATGCCCGCATACATTTTGTACTAAAAAAGAAGCAAGTGGCAACACTGATCAGCTGATTGTATATTTGCCGAAAAAATGAAAAGTGTGTAAATAAAAGATTTGCAATTGCAAAATGTAAAAAGGAAAAAACTTTATAAAAAAGGATTGAAAAGTGTATTTTTATTAATAAAAAGTTATTAACTTAATAAATGTTATGCAAAATATCGTATTTATTGATATAATTTTCCTTTTAATAATTTGCAATTCATACATTTTTTTTCACAAAAATTTTCTTGGCGGAAAACAGCTGTTGTGTGTTGGGAAATTGGATAGAGTCAACTTCAGCTAGTTTTAATTTTAAAGCAGACTTTAGCGATTAAAGTATACTTTTACTTGTCTATAGTATGGCTAAACTATACTTTTAAGAAAAGTCAACTTTAGAACTCTTAAAGTATACTTTATTTTAACTATGATTATGCGCCATAGTTTTTTGATTTAATAAAAAAGGTCAATATTAAAACTTTCACACATAATAGTCATAATTTTAATTCACGTTTATCTCGAAAACGAAGCATCGCAACTTTTTTTCTTTCAACTTATGAGATTTTAAAGATTTTTTCAATTTTGCGAATTTTTATAAGTTTTAGAGATTTTTACGAATTTTTCCATTTTTATTTAAATTTGGCGATTTTTTAAAAATCGACAAAATCAAAATATAATTGCTGTAGGACATTTCCGCAGAAATCAACCTTAAAATTAAAGTATTTTTTATGGGACATGTCTTCAGAAGTCCACTAGTAAAAGTCATAAGTTTTTGAGGGCTTTCCTAAAGGAAAGAAGCTCTTAGGATCTGAGGTGTTTTTTTTTGGAGAAAAGGTCTCAGACTCTGTGGAGTTTTCTTAAGGAAAAATTCCTCAGAATATGAGAATTTTTCTATAAAAGAACTCTTAAAAATCTAAGGATTTAACTGAATTAAAAAGTCCTTAGACTAAGAATGTTTTTAAAAAATCCCGGGTTTTCAGGGTGATTCTATAGAAAATAGTTATTGCAAACCGAGGGTTTTGCTAAGATTATAAAGGTTTTCCTAACCGAAAAAGTACTCTGAATCCTCTGCTTTTTCCATTCTCGCAACCATGTAAGTAACAACTTACTTTATCACCTCCAAGCTTCATTCATTACTTTGGGGATTATCGTGTGTGTAAAGTAATGCATGTAACCCTCTGCCAATAAATTATTTGGTATTTGAAATTTGTTCTTTTTGGGAACATAACACATCAGCCCTTCAGCAGGGACATAACTGTTATCACCAATATTTGAAAATATCCCGAAATAATAATTTATCACGAATTTTTTAAACCTGCTCTCTGAATAATAGTTGCAAATAACCAATATTTTTTTGGTCTTTGATAACCATTATAGTTTGTTTTTGTTTTTTTTTTGGCTTTCATAACCATTACAAAAGATTTTATTTATTTTGGTATTCCGTAACCATTAGAAAATACTTTTATTTTTTTTTTTTTTGGTCTTCCATTATAAAAGATTTTAATTTTTTGTGGTCATCCGTAACCATTTTAAAAGATTTTTCTTTTTTCAGTCTTCCTGTATGAGAAATTGTCATTATAAGTAACGAACTGTAGCGTGGTTATAGAAGACCAATAAGAAAAAAATTTTTTCTTAATGGTTACAAAAGACCAAAAAAAAAAAATAAAAAATCTTTCATATTGGTTATCAAAGACCAAAAAAAAAAATTAAAGTTATGGCAGGACTACAATTTTCTGGTAATTTAAAATTATTATTACAGGACCAATGTTTTTTAGCTATTTTTTCCATAACCTATTGCATATTTAAAAAAATAATAACAGTTATTTCGGGTCCCTGCCCTAAAGTCCATTGGATAACCAGTAAAACAAAAATTTTTTGCAAAAATTTGACTTCATTTATCAACATAGTCATACAATCATACAATCACTCAAACGGCTTTCTAACATTATTCAATATAGGCCCCAACAAAATCCTCTGTTTTGGCAATTACATCTTTATTCGAACCAAATCTCTTTCCATCAAGCATTTTTTTGAGGTCTGAAAACAGGTAAAAATTATTGGGAAGCAAATCTGGCGAATACGGTGAGTGCTGAAGGAATTAAAAGTGTAATTCGTGCAATTTGATTATCATTTGGAATCTTTGACACGTTGTTTTTTTTTGGTGCACTGTGAGTACACGCGGTACCCATTTTAAAAACAACTTCCTCATCGACATTTGCTCATGCAAATTAAAGCCGACACATTACTTCGATATCTTTAAGGTATCGGCTATCTCCCGCAACTTCTCTTTATGATCTGCCAAAACGATTTTGTTAACTTTTTTGATGTTTTCCGGTATCACCACCTCTTTTGGACTACCAGAGCGTTCGGCATCATCGATGTTTGTACGACCACCTTTGAAGTCAGCAAACCACTTTTTTACCATTTGACTCAACGCCCAGAGAAAAGATTGGTTGGAATTCGATCAAAACCATTATCATTTATTTGTATTGAGAATTAAAATTGGTATTCTCAATCAACTTTAAAAATAAATTTCGTTTAGAAATTGTGTACGTTAGAATCAATCATTTATTCAGTAAATGTACAAGAAAATTAGTAAAATCTATCAAATTTATTAAAAAAAAAATGTCGATATTCAAAAGTGGTAACTACAAATATGGTTATCCTGATCAAATATAGCATTAAATTCAGGTTTCAGTAGAACCAACCGAATTGTGGATTGTATTGATTATAGACGCCACCAATGATTGATATTGGTAAACAAATTTTAAATAGTAATTTTTTCCTAACAAATTATATAAATTTAAAATTTGTCATAAAAATGTATAAGTGTTTGTGCGAGGTTGCCTAGTACTCCAAATTTCCGAGTTCAAATTCAGCAAAAGGCAAACATTTATAAAAATATTTTTTTTTTTAATTAAAATAAAATATAATAATGTTTAAATAGCAAATAAATCAAATATGAATCGGAATGCCCGGGTTCGATACCGGAAAAATACAAATATAAAATATTTTATTAAAATAAAAAATTTGTGGAACGTAAAAATATTTATATGGAATATAAATATTAAATTAGGCAACTGAGTATTGGCTTTCCCAACTAAAAATATAATTTATTATGAAGACAATTGCCGCAACCGCAAGAATTCAACAAATTCGGAAGCAATAAAAGCATCACTACTATGGCAAAGGCATAACTTCTTTTCTGATGGTTTCATCGATGAATTTAACATTAGCGTGTCATAGGATGGAAGTATTCAAATGTAGCTACTAGCATTACTCATACTTTACTCTAAAGCTGAAAGTCCATACCACGCGTTTACGCGTCAACGCTTTGTACGTCAACGCTTTAAACGCTTTACTGAAATTAAAGTTACATACGACGCTTTTAACGCTTTTATTTTGATCAGATTTAGCGTAAATTGGTTGAATAAATAAATTTAAAATAAAGAACTTCGTGTTTTTTTATATCTTCAATTAGTTTTTCCTCCATTGTATAGTTTTTAAAATAAAAATAACCTATCAAAATTAGCTGATCTGTTCATACGCTGCTTATGACGCTTACAAAAGTAGAAAGTAAACCTACTTTACGCGTCATACGCGTCAAGGCATTCTACGCTTTGGTACTATGTAACTTGCAGCATACAATTACACTGATTCTACTTTTTCGACAACCGCGTATGACGCGAAGAAGCGCAGCATGCGTGGTATGGACTTTCAGCTTAAGGAAGCAATGATAATACAATGATTAGATATTCTGATGCATGAGTGGAAAATGATCATATACTTTGTAGTATTTAAGCTTTGATGAAAATTTAATTCATAAGAATGCAGAAAAATAAGTTTAAAGAAGTGAAATTTATGGATTGATATACAAATACTCTTTATTAACAAATAAATAATTATGCATAAGTGAAAAAGCATTTTTGAAACATTTTTTACCAAAAATTTTAATGAATTTTTAGATAAATTTTAAAATATTTTTGGATAATTAAAAAACTGGTTGTACAATTTGGAAACATTGTTAAGCAATTTTAAAATATTTTTGAACAATTTTAAATTATTTTTGCACAATTTGAAAACATTTTTGGGTAATTTGAAATAATTTTTACACAATTTTAAAATTATTTTGATAAATTCTAAATAAAAACTGGAAATGGTGTAGTGTTAAATAATAAACATAATGCAAAAATGCACAGATTGCGTCGTCATAAATATTTAAGGCTGAAAAAATGCAAATGACAGGCCAGCTAGTTTCAATAAAAGGTAAAAAAAATCTGTTTTTCTTGATTTTTGAAAACTTTTATAAAAACTGCAAAACTACATAAATTCTAACCCTCATGAAATTTTAAACTAAAATACAAAAAATGATTTATTAAAAAAATTAAAAAAGTTCATCAGAACTATTTTCTCAATTTGAATAAATGCTTAAGATTCAAACAAATATGCGATATACTATAACTTATGCTTTAAAAGTAATGAAGAGTGATATTTTAAGATATGCATCGGGTTTATATCCAGATCACTGCTTTTAAAATGTGAACACATGAATTCTTTTGGAAGTGCCTTAAAATAACACCAAAAAATCATAAAAAAATGCCATCTAAAGTTTAGGAAGCAATGAAAGAAGTTATAGTCACAGAATGACTGCCATTTTTTTTGCTGGGTATTTTCTGGGTGAATGCAGCAGAGTTCAAATAACACTTATCAGTCTAAGATTTGGCTTAAACGGTGTTTTTCCAAAATATCATATGGACTTTTCATTAGTGGCCCCACATACGGATTTTTTGTGTTAGATGTTTGCTTCAGAACGTGTTGTTGTTGGTCCAAAATGCCACCGATACAACAGATTTATTACAAATAAAATCTATTCTTATAAATATACCAGGACAGCAACATCTCGTAGCAAATTTACAATTAACGAGTCTGCCTTAAGGATTTAAAATCAAACATTTAGTTTGTTCATCAATGTTAACTTAAAAACAACAATAACAAAATCACATCGGCACGAGCCAATGACCAGTGGTCAAGTCATAAAACAAGTTTTATTTTAACAGTAAAGCATTATTATTTAATCAAAAAGGGGAAAACGACATCTTTAGGGAAAGATAAATAATTTTACAGTGGTCAGTTGTGATGGTCAGTGACTTATATAAAAAGGGGTTAAATGATGGCACGTGGTAAAAAAAAAATTAAATAATAAACTTACAATAAACATAAAATTATTTTTAATATTGATAAAAAATAAAAACTGAAATTATAAAATAAAATTTAGTTTAATAGAAACTAAAATTTTTTAAAATATTTGACAAAAACAAACTTCTTTGTTGAGAAATTTATAACGGTTATTTGAGATTAATCTTTAGAAAAAATTGTAGAATCAAAAAATAAATTTTCCCATAATAGTCTACTATGATATAAGAAGTGTATTTGTTTTTTTTCTAATTTTCTTTAAAATTACCTTTAAAAAATTTGATGTGGACGAGAAGAAAAAAACTGCTTAACACAACAAAGGGATGAAACTTCTTAACCGGACTCTGCAATAACCCTTTTCTATTATAAAATACTCGTTTTATTGTGAAAATCTTGTCTACAACCGCGATCTGTCAAGAGAATACAATGAATAAAAATAAAAAAAATAAAAAATAAAAGGACTAAGAAGAAAACCGGTTTGGACAACAAACATTAATTTTAGAAAAGTTTAGCAAAAAAAAAAAAAAATTGTAAAAACCCCCTTTTCAAAGTATCCTTTCTAAGCAACATACTAACACTCATACATATAAGCATATGGTTTACAAAAAAGGATGCACATTAAAGCGGTCCATGGCCAAAGCAAGGATCTTATTCTGGTCATTGATAAAAATAGCAAAAAAAAAAATGTTAATATAAGAAGTATGATTTGCATTTTGTAAACGCGCGTAAATATTAGATTTTGAAATTTTTGAAAATGTTATTTGAGTATGTATGTTATGTATATAAGAAAGAAAGGCAAGGGGGAATAGAAACATTAGTGATTTGTTGTTATTTAACAAGCTATATGTACAGCAAAGGGTTTATAATGATGATGAGGATGATGGTTAATGGTCATATGTATACTTTGCAATGTGACCAATTGTTCAATTTGATCTTTTATATACCAAAAAAAATTAGAGAAAGAACAAAAGGTCAGCCATTTTTATATATTTTTTTATATATATAAAGTTATGAACTTATATCATCTTACATGTTTTCAAATTAACGGTTACTTTCACCCTAAAACACGAATTTAACCAAATATTCTTTCAAGTTTAAATAATTTGTATAAATTAATGTGTTTTTTTCTAAAGGAAATGCATAGAATATGTAGGGACTTTTATTTGATATAGAAATAAATATTTGACCAAAAGAGTTTAGGTTACTACTAATATAAGGGAAGTACTATTTTAGAATTTCGAATAAAGCTGTAGATATCTGTCAAATTAAATTCATACAAATTTCAACCGGAAGTCTAATATTATTTGTTAGGTTAGGTTAAGAAGGGTTATGCGCCTCCCGGAGACCAATGCGGTCCATTGTGAGTATAGAGAAAGAAGAAAGAGAGAGAGAGAGAAAGAGAAGTAAAGAAGAAAAGAGTTGAAGGGTTCGAAGAAATGAAAATACTACGTAGGAGAAGACTCCCCCTACAGTCCTTCCATCAGAAACAGCCGTCCTATTTCCTTGACAAGCCCTTATAGATCGGCTGGATTACATCCAGCGATGCACCCTCCTCGGCATCCTCGCATAGTCTGCAGGAGTTCGGTATGGCATTATCCCATTTACTTCTAAAAAAAAGCCCCAACAGAACAAAGCCCCGTCAAGAACCCTATAAGGGTTCTGAGACCACTTCTATCCATTCCTAGTAGAACCCTGGTTGCCCCTGCGTCCAATCCGGGCCATAACGCCCTCAACATCCTGCAATCCATTCTATACCTCCAGGACCGGTTAACGGCATCACACAACCTTTCCCCAAGATTATTTGTTACTAACATTGGAATTTATTTTAGAAAATAAATTAATTTTCTTACAATTCTTATCATCTTTTGACGCGTGTCTTCTTTTCTTCTCATTTCTCACAACTGTTGACATTTCTGGTCAATTAAACCCTTTTTGTTTAGTTTTTTCTCAAACCAGTTTTAAAATTTCTTGACCATTATGTCGCATGCCATCTTAAATATTAAACAAATGACCACTGGCTATTTAAAAAGATCGCCATAATTGCATCCCCTCATAAGAGTTTATGAGTAATTTTATAAAAATCGAAATCATACTTATTGACTTAAACTTTGTAAATTAAAGAGTACTCAGAATTTCTTGTAAACTTCGTGGCGGGTTTTTGATGGCACTATTTTCACCTACTATGTAAAAGTGACAGAATCAGATAAAAATTGTGTACCCCGCTATTAAACATTATGGAATACGAAACTCTCTGTTTCATAGAATCGGTAGTGGAATAACTTTTTCCGCTGTAGGACATGTTTGGCATGTTCTATTAACAATGCTTTTTTGTTTAAAATTTCCTCAAAAGCAGCAGATTCTATTGGGTGGGCCATTTTAAATTTGAATCGGCTTTTTTTTATAGCCGATTCAATACCGATTATTTTTTCAAATTTCATTAAAGAATGGAACACAATGTCATTCATATGACTACCATGACTGTCTCGGCAGTACCTCATCCGATCAACCCAAATTTTCGGCTCGAATCTCTTCAATGGCAACTTCGATATTTCATGTTTCAACGCTTCAATTGTATCTGGATGGTTTGCGTAACATTTATGCTTAATGGCTCCCCACAGAAAATAATCCAAAGGGCTCAAATCACAGCTCCGAGGCGGCCAATTTAAATCACGATTTCGGCTGATTATTCGATTTTCAAAAACAGTGCGAAAAAAATTTATCGATGGTTGCGTTGGCTGTGTGACATGTGGCCGCGTCTTGTTGAAACCAAATGTAGTCCAAGTCATTCTCTTGAATTTTTGGAAACAAAAGTTCGTTGAGCATGACACGGTAACGCTCACCGTTGACGGCAACGGCGACTTCTTGCTCATTTTCGAAAGAAAATGGCCCAGTCGTGGTAGTCATATGAACGATATTGTGTTCGATTCTTAAATGACAAAGTTCAACCTTTCCAATAAGACCAGAAATTTGAAAAAATAATCAGTACTTTTTTTATTGCCGATTCAAATTTAAAATTTTTAATGGCCCACCCTATATTACTCCAAATAAGAACCATTTCTTATACAATACTTCTGAATCTAGTTCTCGGTGGCTTCGAAACTAATGTCATGAGTCAATTATAATGGAATAAGAAAAATAATAGATGGGATCGGGAACCGATTCTGCAAAATCTTCCTGGAAGATTGCAGCACTAACTACAATACATATAAACAAAATTGTTCTTATGCAGGGTGGGGCAGAACTGGCTTATTATTTTTCTTTGTTTTTTCAGCATTTTGTAAAGAAGACTTGGGGAATTTAATATGGGACACAACGTTTCAAAATAATTGAATTTTATTTTTCAAATCAGAAACATATTAGGTGAATGCATTATTTCTTCCACATTTACCGAGAACCATACCACAACTACGAGGTGGGGCAATAAGTATCACCCTGTTGGAGGAAGTCCTGCAAATGGTATTGTATGTCAATTTAGTGTTGATATTCTTGAAGTAGATACGTGTGAAATTTATAGTGAAAAAAAATTAATCGCTATACGCCTCAGAAACGCGCGATTTTGAAACTCGACGATAAAGTGGATAATATTCCATCAAAATTGATCAATAGCGACCTGGCTCATTTTTATCTCAGCATCCACGTCAATAAGCAAACTTCCCGATTCTAGGGGATGGAAAATTCACGCATAATTTATGAAACACTATAACACCCTTTCAAAGTCACCGTGCATATACGTCGGAAAAGGTGATTGAACCTTTTTTTCGAAAAAGTTGACGGTAACGCTATTACGGTGAACGGTGGCTGCTATGGAGCCATGTTAACTGGATTTTTATTCTTTCACGATCTGGATTTGGAGGACATGTGGTTCGAACAGAAGAGTGTCAATGCACGCGACGCAGTCCGTATTTTTGAGGATGTCCTTTGGCTTGGCAAGCCAGATCTCACGATTTGACTGTCCCGAAAATCAGTTAATGGATTTTGCCCCACTGTGTAAACATCAACATTCGTAATGAAATCATTACCGAATTTTTGCAAAAATGTTTTGGAAAATATGTTAGAAAGAGCACGTGTGTACGAATGGCCGCCACTTACGGGATATAATTTTTTCATAATTAATATAATTTATAAAATCCCCGATGTGTACTGTATTTGATAAAAATTTAATAATAATTGCTTAAATAAAATTGTTTTAAGCACATTAAACCATTTAACTCATTTTGCGCCACCCTGTATTTACACTTTTTAAAAACAATACCGATTTCAAACTTAAGTCATTTAATTGCAAATTTTTTAGAAAAAATTAATTCTATATTTTATAGGGTGATTTTTAGCAACTTTCTTTTTGGCAACATTGTTTTTGGCAGCTCAACCGTTTTCGTGTAACATGTGGCTCTCAAACACTTTAGTTTGGTCTATTATTTAAACATGAATCGACTTAGAAAGGAACAACGGCTGCAGATTATTAAATTTTATTATAAAAATTCATGCTCGGTTAAGAAAGTGCACCGTGCACTTTTACCATTTTATGGTCAGTTTGGGCGACCTACTATTCGGAATCTTGTGAATAAATTTCGCACCAAATTTACATTATTTGACATTAAACCAGCAACGCATACGTAGAGTGCGCACTTAGGAAAATATCGCAGCTGTATCCGCCAGTGTTGTTGATGACCGTGAATTATCGATTCGGCACCGTTCCAGGAATTGGGCCTTTTTTACCCAAATGGAAGAGCTGGACTTGGCTGACATTACCACATGACACAGTACGCGAAAAAATAGCGCAATTGAGATGCGAGATGGGTGAACAGTTTATTTCACGTTTGGGGCCCGTCAATTGGCCGCCTAGATCGTGCGATTTAACGCGTGTGCGGCTATGTTAAGGCGCACAGTAAGCCAATATTGAAGAATTTATTCGTGAGATACCGGCTGATATGTTGGAGAGAGTATGCCAAAATTGCACCTAGCGTATGAACCATTTGAGACGCCGCCGCAGTCAACATTCACATTCATACATTTTTCTAAATTTTATGTTTATTTAAATCAAATCCGAAAGCTCTTAAAAAATTACCCATTAGTTTTAAAGAAGGAAAATTTGTTCAATTGAAGCAGAACACGTTTAACCGACTTCTGTAAAATTTTTTATAGCTGTACTTTGTTAAAATATTTAAAATTATTTTTTTTAAATAGAATTTTAATTTTCTACCTTCATCATTCTTAATTAAGACCTAATAAAAATAAAATTTCCTCAAAAAAAAATCAAATTAATTTAAAAATATTTATTGATAGAAATGCAGAAAAAAATAAAATAATTTTTGTGGCTTTGCTTTCTTTTACGATCTTCCCAAATGTTGATTGTTTTATTATTTCATAGACAAAAAAATGTTGACATTATTTACCCTATTTTCACATAAATTAATGCTGTATCATTAGAAAGCAAATCCTTTATATTATTGTACATATTTTAGCCACAGGATTTATTGCCCAAAGGAGAAAATAGTGAAACTAATCTTTAAGAAAAACTACCCCTAGTATAAAGAAGTAACAATGAATAATACCAATAATTATTTTTTTTTTGGCATTTTTAGGCAAATGATCAAATTTATGAGTTTTTAAAGGTAAAATTTTAAGGATAAAATTTTGAAATAAAAATACCTTAAAATTTTTTTCCAAAAAAAAAAAGAAAAATTAAGAAAGGCAAATTTACTGACCCTAAACGAAATGTGAGCAGTATACAAAAGAAGTCAAATGATATACTTATTACAATATTAAGTAGGTAAGATATTTTTTACAATTTACTAAAGAGATGACCAATTGTTTTCTTATGAAAATCTATTTAAATTTTTCATTATATGCTAATGATCCTAGCAAAGGGAAGTGACCATTACAGATTACAACAATATTTTAAAGATGTCGTCACAATTGAGGTGTTAAGATGAGTGATGCTAATTTATGTCCATTATGCAAAAAGGACTTTTAAAGTAGGGATGATGAGAGAATAAAGTATATTTTTTTAATTAGCTTTTGGTCATTTGTTTATAATATTATAAGATGAGATGACACGTGATTTAAGTATTTGCTAGTAATGGTCAAGGGGTTTGGGAAACTGGTTTTAAACTGCAATAGGGTTAACTGACCATGGAGATCTTTTTTCTTTGTAAGGCAAATCATAATTGGCACGCTTCAACAGAAATATAGTAAACACTTTTTAATGGTATCTACAATAAAGAATTTTATTTATTTATTAATTTTTTTGAAAAAAAAAAATCAAAGTTTGGCCCTGCAAGGAATGGCTTGACGTCGTTCAATTTATTCCAAATTTTTAGCATGGAAGATCTGCACATTTGGCTATTATATTTTAAGCATCACTTCTAAAAATTTAACAGTAGTTACAAAATATTTGCGCTTTTTTTAAATAAATTGTCCTTTATTATTATAAAAAAAAAAAAAACAAATACGTAGGTCCAAATAAAAAATAAATAAAAAAACCAATGAATCTGATTCAATGTTAATATTAATGGGTAGCGAAGCACGCCGGGTTCCGCTAGTAATTTATAAAAATGATGGTAGATGAAACTATAAAAATTCAGTTGGCAATAAATGCGGTTTCAACTACAAATCTGATTTCTGTGTGTAGGTATAGCTTAACGAGTTCATGTGTTATCATTATTTTTGCATATTGATTAGAAAAAATAATATTTTGGATGATGCCACATTTTGATACCATTGGATAAAAGGACACAATAACGAAGAGAATTTAGCAAACATTTTACTCAGTCACTGGAAATAAACTTTTTTGAAAAAGCACGCCTTTGATTTTCCATCTCAAGCCGCTGGAACAAGGATTTTGAAGCATATACTGCTATTTCGGTGTAGACATTCCGTGTAGTTAAGCGAATAGGAGAATAGTCGACAAAAATGAACTTTTTCGGGCGTTGTTAAAAAAAAAGTGACCCCCTCTGGAATAAAAAAATAAAATTTTTTCTATTTTCCATTTTTGGGGCCGGGGCCTAACACTGATACGCATAGTAACATAAAAGTGTGGGTTTCAAATGAAATGAAATTTCCTCAGGATCTCAAACATGCATTTTGTTTTACGATCTATGGTATGTGGCTCCCTCTAGATCCATTAAAAAATGTAAAAAAAAAAACTATCAGAATTTTCTCCTAAAGAAAATTTCTCAGATTCTGATGACTGTTTTCTGCTCAGATTTTGAGTACTTTTCCAATAGACAAATCCTTTGATTCTAAGGGCTTTTTTCTTAGAAAAAACACTCAGATTCTGAATACATTCCTTAGCTTCTGAGAACGTTTGTCTACAAAAACCCTCAGATTTCGAGCACTTTTTTATATTGAAAGACTTTTCTTAAAGAAAAAACAATTCTATGGTGTTTTTTCTTTTGAACAGCTCTCATATTTTAAAGAAGAAAAACTTCAGATTCTGATATTTTTCTATAGGAAAGAGTTACCAGAATTAAAGGCTTTATCTATGAGAAATAGTGCTTAGAATCATTTTTTCATAGGAAAATGTTCTCAGATTCTAAAGCTTGTATTAGACTTAAATACTATTTCAAAATTTTTTATTAATAAAATATTTTAAAAATGATTTTATTCTTTTTTTTTTTTTATGGTAAAATTACAAATAATTTCTGAAAATTTTATACGCATTTTTAATGTAAAAAATTTGATCTTAAAAGTAAAAAAAAAATTTACTAAATTATTTTTCAAAACAGAAATTACCAAATTAAAATAATAAACTCGTTTGTTTTTACAATTTTTAAGCCTTTGATTTTTTTAATTTTGTCTAAAATAATTTTTGAAAAATAAATTTGATGATTTTAGCAAACCGATTTTAAATTCCACTTTATAAAAAGTTTACTAAAATTTGTTATCGGCTACTAATTTTTTCTACTAATTTCATTGATACCGCTGGGCTCAAATTAGCAAAATTTCCCGTAATAACAGTAAAATTTTCAGTTGCCACACAGACTTTTTTTGGTGGTGTACATGTTTTTGGCCAACTCAAGTTTGGTTAAAAAAATCGCACGATTTCTTAATTCAGGAGAATGTAGATTTGTTAGCCCTGATGCATAAACCCGTTAAATGGCAACTCTTCACCATAACTAATGTTTCTTCTGTCAAACTTAACCCCCACATATAAAAACGCTAGCAAGGTGGCATGGCAAGTGAGTTGATAACAAAACGCTAAAGAGGAAACATTGACGATTAATTGAATTGTGTATTATGTGGAAGTGTAAACTTAATATAGTTTAAATACAGTCTCTTGTGTAATCGTTTAGTCTCATATTAAAATGCAGTTAATATTTTTTAATTGCAACAATACCTCAACACACAAAATACATTGTATTCTGGACAGCTCAAGTCACTCAAAATGTTTCAGGGAATCAAAAAAAAAAACTATTTTAATGCAAATTTTTACTAAGAGAACAACTTATAAAATAAATTACAAATGCATAAACTAAACAATAAAGACCGTTAAAAAAACGTTTGAGAATTATAATTGTCGCTTGATTTGTAAATTATATATGTCAAAAAATAGAAAGAGCTAGAAAACATTGATTGAAAACATTTCAAAATAATTTAGCCAAAGAATTCATCAAAAGTACTAAAGTATAAATCAAAAAAATCAATAATGGAAAAATATGCAAATTTACTCGTACTCTCGTAGCAATTTAAATTATTGAAAACTGTGAGATTGTTCTATTAGTCCTGTAAGTATTGGTTCTTATTTTTATGCAGATTTCAGTTTTTCTACTTAATTTTTAGCTTTTATTGCCATTTTGCACAATAACAAAAATCTCTGTAACCTTAGTTATGACAAGAATAACCTTTTTAATGTAATCAATATCGAAAATATAAAATTATAAAATTTCTTATATTCCATTATCCTTTACGTTAAGGCTTATCCTTTTACAATAATAAAACATTCAATAAAAACACAAGTTACACACAATTTTTGTCGAGCATCAAAACCAAAATTTTCAAATATTTGGAATCAATTGTAAGCAGGGGATCGATACAAATCGATTGAAAAATAACACACAAATTTTCAATCAAATAAAAAATAAAATTTGCATAAATTAACATGTAATGCCTTCCTTTCGTTATGTATTTGGTGTTACGTGTAAATCCTTTTGGGTGAAAAATTTTTGTCGTGTGCGCAATCTCGACAGGTCATTTGCATAACAGAGCCAAAGGAAATTCATTATTGTAATCGTTCTCGTCACCGTCATTGAATGGCTGGTGTTTTTTTTTTTGTATGCACCACCTTTTCATTTCAAATGGCGCTCTTTTGCCATAATCTTGATCATGGCTTAAGGGAGAGAAATTGCGTTGTGTTTATTGTAACGTGCCAAAATTATGCAAATGATATTTATTTACATTTTATGTGATTTAAAATTTCAGGTTCCTTGCAGATTTTTTTTTCTTTTCATATAATAAATTATGCAAAATTTTTTTTTTTTTGTTTTTAATATTATTTTATGGTAAAGCGGAAGTTACATGCCGTTTCCTTGTAGCTGGGGGTTTCATATTGTAAATTTTAAAATCCTTTTTTGTAAATAATTGAAAAATATGCAAATTCTGTATGCAATTTTATATTTAAATGCGGTTCCACAGTTGGAAAATTTATATATTTTTTCAAATTTATGTTATTGTTAATTAAATTTTCATTCTGCTGATTTTTAGGAATATTTTTTTTTTGTTTTATTGTAATGCAGATTTTTTTTGCATTTCCATTTGCAGTTTTTATGTGAATTCGGAAAACAAAATTTTTGCATAAAAATAAAACAAAATTATAGGATTTCAAAAAGGAAAATTTGCCAAAGAAAATATTTGCAGCTGCTAAAGAAAATTATAAAGATTTTTTTAACGAGTTTTAAAAGGGTTTAAAAATTTGAGATTTTGGTCTACGAGTATCTTAGAAATTTATTAAAAAAGAAGGATTAACAATAACCGTTTTAGGTACTTTTTGTATGGAATACTTTATAGAATAATGTCTTTATAAAGTTAAAATTACAATGGAAATAGGAGTTAGATAGGAAACGAAATTGGATTTTATAAACGGATTTATACAAGTTAAAGGAAATTTTTGTGGCATCACTATGACGTCATAAAAATTTTCCTAAGTTTTTAATAATTAGATAAATATGTTAAATTAATTTAATTAAAAAATGTTTAATTCAATTGGAAATTCAAATTCATCAAATCTATAGAGAAGATTTCTAGAATTCAATATAAGAAATTGCCGTTTATAATTTTCCGTACAAACAAATATTGGAAAAACTTAACCATTTTTGTTATAAATATTTCAGATAGTTGGATGCAATAAATCTACTCTACGGATTTAATAAGAAAATATTTGATCAGACTATTTTATTCTATTTAAAATATTAAATTTTGATAGATAAAATCCCAGGTGAAAATTATCATATATGTTCATATATCGTCATATATAGTATCATGTATGAGCATATATGGTTTAATCTATGAGCATACATGAATATACATGTCATGTATGTAAGCATATATTTGCAAATACATTCAAAGAAAAAGTTTATATATATGGTAATATATTGCATATATTGGTCCATATATGCCATATATATTCATATATGAATGCATATATATATCAGAATATTAAATTTTGATTTTGATTTTAAATCCCTGGTGAAAATGATCATATATGTTCATATATTGTCTCATGTAAGAGCATATATAAACAAATACATTCAAAAGTTCATATATATGGTAATATATGATAATATATTGCATATATTGGTCCATATATTGATTCGTATATGCCATATATTTTCATATATATTATTCCATATATAGGTAATATGTTTTCTTTTGTATCAGATATGGCCATATATGAAGGCAAAAGTTTTTTCTTTAATTTAATCTCTTATTTTACCGAATTAAAATCCAGTTCGACTTTTAGTAATTTTCATTCTTTTTTTACCCCACTTTGACCATGAATATTTGAATTATTTATTCTGAAGATGCTACACAATGGAGTAGCGAAATATTGAAAAATAAATTAGTTATTAACAAAAGAAGAAAGTTAAATAAAAAAACAAAATATTTCAAAGATTTTTAGTAAAGATTTCAAAATGTTTGTTGGTGAAGAAATATTTATTTTCAAAAAATAAGTCATTTTGGCAACAGGCTGGTCTCTGAAATTCCAAAGTGGAGAGCGCCAAGCGGCAAAAAATTAATTAATGTGACAATCAACTTTGTACTTTAAACATCATTATTTTTATATTTTTTTAAGTTTTCTATGGAATATGATATGAACATTTTTACCTGAGATATGTATTTATTAAAACATAAAAACAATAGAAAAAGTTTTATGAAATTAATGTTATATCATTTCCCTTAATTTAAAAAACCGTTTATAGAATCGAAAACCTTTGCCAATCCGGTAAGGGTTTCATAAATACCGCGATTAACTGATTTACAAAATTTTATTTTTCTTCGGTTAAGAATATTTTACCACAACTTACTATATTTGCAGTGGTAGAACTTTCGAAAAGAAAATTTTCCAAAATCAGCCCACTCTATTAACCCTTATTATTCTAGCTTCCCAGCAAAACTTTGGCAATGGGTGCGATATTCTCATTTGTAATAATTTTTTTAATAAAAATTCCTCTTTTTTAAAAATCTATTTTTAGACACATTACTTTTTCCATTCTCGTAACCATATAAGTAACCCTTTACATTATCACCTCTAAAGTAATGGGTATGTACATTACTTTGAGGCTCATCGCCTATAAAATTTATTAATCAAGTAAGGCGTAAAGTAATCCATCGGCCCCTATGGCTATACATTACTTTACCTATTATTTGGTAATGTGTGGTTTTGCTGGGTTCGTCATATTTCAGATCGGTAATTAAAAAAGCACAAGAAAGTATAAAAGTATAAAAAGGTTCTAAATTATCATTCTAAGGTTGAGATTAGGGTATTGAATTAATCGACTTTTGATTTTAATCGAATAATCGTTCAAATAATTATATAAAAATAATAATATAAAATTTTTTTTATTTTGAAAATTTCATTTAAAAAAGGAAACAAAAAAAGTTTGACCTCTTTATCACAGGACTTTCGCCTACGTTTTACATTAATTATTAATTATAAAGTTAAGTTTGGATTAGTCAGATGTACTAGAACAATACATTCAGATCAGTTATCTTATCTAAAAACAACATAAGTTAAAAGTTAACTTTAAATATTTCAATGCAGATTTGACATTTATTACTATAGTTAACAACTAAACCTTGATTATTTGAGATAAGCTAGCAGGTCTCAATGATCATCTATTCTTATTTAACTCGAGTTAAATGAGAATAGATAATCTTGCATTATAAAAAACAATAATTTGTTCTTAGTAAATATTTCGCTGGGGATTTTGAAAAATAATTTGTGATTAATTTTGTTAAAATATTTTCTAAGGGAGTTGTCTCAATGGGTTTCTGAAACGCTCATATGTGTGAAAAGTTATTTAGTTTCCATTAAATATCGAGTGAGACTATTACATTCTTGTAGACAAATAATTTGTAGATTCTTTTTTTCAATTTTTAAATTGCATTTAAAAATTTTGAACCTTAAGGATTTCGAATTATCCTTTTCTAGAGGATATTGTAAATGGCGTTTGTGTTATTCCAACCTTAAAAAAAGCCTTTAAAAATATATTTTTGAAACTTTATTGTATATTTTTTTCCAATTTTGATTAATCGTTAAATCGCATAAAATTATTCGTTGATCGAAAATTGGACAGTTTAAATTATTCGAAAAATTTTTTGACAAAAGTTTCGATTATTCGAATAACGATTAACCGATTAAATTCAAAAATCTATATTTTCATTTCCGCGAAAAACTAGCAATTTTATTCCTGCTTTCAATTTCGCAATTTTTTGCTGATTAAAAATTTAATAAAATATTTCCCTGTTTAATCGTGTTTTATATTTCGCAATTTTTTCGCGAAATCAAAATGGAAAATATTTTAATGAAAAAATCTGAAAACTCTCAAAACTCTTTTGGGCCAAATATATTTCTTTTTAATAGAAAATATTTTAGTTCAAAATTAGCACAGTTAAAAAAAATAAATTTAAACTTGTTAATTAAAGTGTATATTTTACCAGCTTACTAAGAAAGCGGATTTGTGCTGAAGATCCATTTTAACGGCTTTCCTAGCAAAAAAACTCTCAAAATACGTTTTTAATAAATAAGACTATAATCCAATTAACACAAAATTTGAATTTCTCGTTTCTTACCAAAGCGGTTTAATCAAGCCGTTAAGGGGATACTTTTGACAAATTCCTGGCATAAATTCCGAAAAAACATCTTAATTGAAAAGGCAGCTCACGCCTGAAACTCACATTTTAAACGAAATACCATTTTTACCACCTTTCTAGCGATGATGTCAAAAAGTACCTTATCAGTGAATGAGCTTACATTCAGGTCTCAAGTCCCTTTGAACGCCCATTTTTACTACGTTTCTCACCAAAGGCTAGGTGATGATGAGTCATTGAGTCAGTCACAGAGAGAAAACATATTCATTATGGCAACCGAATTTTTTATTGCAGCTAACGTATATTTGTTTGTGATGGAAGGCAATCGATTATTACAGAAGGACATTACAATTCGATCGCTATGCGAAAAGGTTAAAATATTGACCGATGTAAAATTTGTTTTCAGAATTTGTATATCTTACACACAATTTTTTTTACTTTAGCTGCTTTGAAGAATCGACATTCAAAAGTCAGCTCTTCTTTTCTGCTGTGATCTTTCTATAAGTATTTTTAAATTTTGCAAATTGTGTGTGTTTCCAAAATTTATCCATCCGCTTTTTTTATTATTAATTTTCATAATAAAAAATGCAAAAATTTATCGATTAGTAAATTTGCAAATTAAATTTTGCTTTAAAATTCCTATACTGTTCATTGAGAATACCCTCTTCAGAGAGTCAACAATACAAGGAGAAATTCCTTAACTCTCGTTGGCTAAAACACACAGCATTTTTTAGCTAAAAATTTACTTTTTGTAAAAATATTAGCATTTTCCTGTAATATCATTGGCCTAACACATAAAAAACTTGTATAGAAAACTATTTTCACAACAATTTCCTACATTAAAAAATACCCCCAAAAAATTTGCTAAAAAAATAACAAAAACAAGGGTTGAATTTTCTAAATACGCTAAAAAAAATTGCATTAAAAAATATTTTGTAACATTTTAAAAAATAAATAAAACAAATGATTATAAAGAGGGTTGTTGTCTACAAAAAGAGAACATAAGCTCTCTTTTGTAACTAACAAAAAAAACGGTAAAAAGATCCTGTGATGTAATAAACTGCAACATTTTTTTAAGAGTATGAGCAGATCGGGTTTTTTAAAGAGAGTTGAAAAGAATTTTTTAGCAATTTTTTAATAAAGTGAGAGGGTTGCTTTGACAGTTTTTTAGATTTGTTTTTAAGATCTTTGTGATGTTACTTTATATAGTGGCCTCGAATGAAGAGTTAAATCAGTTTGAGCTCAACAGCCAAGCTTAAAATATCTTTTTTAAGAATTTTAAACTTTTCAAACCTAATGTGAAATTTGAATAATAAAACAAAATTTGAAAAATTTTACATGAAGTTGAAAGAAAACAACCGAAGGATTACAAATTAAAAAAAAAATAATTTTTTAAAATAAAAAGAAATATTTTTAGTGAAAATATTAAAAAAAAAACACATATATATATAAAGAAATTATAAATAAAGTGAAAAAATATTAAAAAAAAAAACACATAAAAATTGGACAAAAATCTTTAAGCAAAATGTCTTCTCAATTGGAATTAATTATGCAATTGTATATGATGAATTTATTGCAACAGCAGCAGCAACAACAACAACAACAACAGCAGCACCAACAACAATTACTACAAAGTCCTGTTAAAGCTAAGGAATTATCTTTCCAACAACAGCAAACATTGAATTTAAGGACACAAAAACGCAAAAATTCACAAAACACCATCTGTAGTAGTAGCCGTAGTTGTAGTCCCAATAGTAATTTGAGTCCCTTACCAAATACAATTAACACAACCACTTTTGTACCCCAAACACCAGTTCCTACTCAACTACCCCAAATGCCTCAACAACCAATGACACAAATGTTGTTGAATAATTTGCCACCTTTAACACAGTTTATGTTGATGCAACAGCAACAGCAGCTACAACAACAAATAACATCCTCAAATTTGCTACTAACACCCACTACACCCAACTCTTCCAACTCCACTGGTACCTTCTCCAATCATATCTCTGGTAATTGTTCATCAACACAAACTTCTTTAAATATGGCAGATTATATCAGCAACAATTTGTCTCAATATGGCTCTAATCCCTCACTAACCTCTTTTACAACTCCTCCTCCTGCTGCTGCCTCTTCTTCTTCTTCTTCTTCTCTGTTTTTTCCTTCTGCTTTTACAGCTCAAAATCCTTTTTTAGCCAATGTCACCTCATCACAAAAAAATTTTCTTCAATCATCTACAGTGACATCAACACCCTGCAGTGAATCCCTCACAAACGTCGATAAACTTCCAAATGCCAACTCTTGTCAGCAACCGGACGTTTCGACCGTAGGTCATGATGATGTCGCTTCGTGTGTTATTGAGGATGATGATGATGATAATCATCATAATGATGTTAATGCTGAAGATGATGTTCAAGAAATTGAATGTGATCCTTTGGAAACGGTAAATTTAGATGAAGACCCTCAGGTATTTTCTAGTCTACACTCTTCGTCGGGGAATTCTAGTTCAACTACTGCGAATTCGAAATTATTATGTTCTGGTGTTATGCCTTTGGAAACCACCACAGATTCTATGGAGGATTCAACACAAATGGTAAGTTTTATATGAAGTATTTTGTTCACTTGTGTGAAACAAATTCGCTTTATGTTTGAAGCCCAAAAAACTATACACTCATAGAAATTAAAAATCTCCTAAAAAGTAGTTAAAAATAAGCCTTTGGAAAAACCTGCTGAAATCAGCAGGTTTTTTAAAATAAATATTAGTAAGATAGGAACAGCAAAAATCAAACTGTTCAATATAAAAAATGTTACGTTATAATTGAGTTAAATTTTACTTAACTGAAAATGACATTTAACCCTGCTGAAACCAGCAAAAAAATTTCTAGATACTAGTAAAAAAAAACTATAATATTTACAAAATTTTAGTTACATTTAGTTCAATGAAAATAACAGACTATCATGCCAAATTCAACAGCAATATTTGCTAAAAAATTAATTCACACTGAGAAAAAAAAATCAGTAGAAAAATTCGTAAACGGTTTTTAATTCCACTTTACTATTTTTGTAGTGATTTGTACTATTTTTGTTGCTCTTGACGTTTTACAAATTACAGAATTTTTACAGAATATTTACAAATTTTTGTTACTAATTTCAGAAATTATTTTACAAATTTTTTAAAACCGATTTGCTTAAATTAGCAAAAAAAAGTGGATATTGAAGGAAATACAAACAAAATTAAATAGTCTTGTTACATAGATTAAAAATAGGGATCTGAAATGCAGATACGGACTAATGTCAGAAAAAGGAAATTCAGTCCAAAAAAAATTTACTAAAAATATTTTTTAAATAGAAATTAGCAAATTAAAACAATGATAAATTTGTTAATGGTTTTACTATTTTGAAGCATTTGATTTTTTTAATTTTGTCAAATTTTTTTTTAATTAATAAAATAAAAAAATGTTGCTCGATAAAATAACAAGTACTAGAACGGAACACTTGAGTTCAATGGACCTTAGAGCAAAAAAATCGATATATCACACTTTAAGATTGGACTGTAAATATTGAAGATATAATGAAAAACGTTCGGCAAAAAAATAAAAATAATTAAAATGGCCTTGCAACAATACTTTATATTCAAAGGTGTACGGTGCACTTTTTTTGCCTGTAAGGTGGAACACTCTACTGAGCATTTAACATACACATTTAACATACACAACGTTTTAAGTCAAAAATTTTTTCTGTTAAAAATTGGAAAATTAATAAAATTGTTATTTTATAGATTTGCTAATTTTATTCTGAAAATTTTTATATTATTAATAATTTTATTTGGAATCGATAATTACAGAGAAAAATTGTTGGAATAACATAGAAAAAACTTTAAAAAAGTTTTATATAAAACATCAATGTAATATTAATTAAGTTAACTTTAATATTTACCGGTTGGTTTCAAAATTTCAATAAGTTATTTAAAATACAGAAAATTATATTAGGCGAATTCAAACATCGCATAATAATATTTTAATATTTAAAATGCGGCAACAATTGTTAAGTTACGTACCTGCAAAAACACAAATACTTATTGTGTACTTATATGAGATGTTTCATGAACTCGTCGATATTTTGTTAAAATTATCAATAGCTTATATTAATTAAAAAATAATAAAAAACTCACGAAAGAAGTATTTGAATTTAAAAATTTTTAAAGTCTTCATTTAAAATATAAAATGTCCCGATGTTCCACCCCCTTCATCAAAAAAAACTAATAGGCCCTCATTCAAAATACAAAGAAAAAATTATTTCCAAACGCCAATAAAATAAATCTGCCCAAATTTTTTTGTATTAATTTTATAAGTTTCTAAATTTTTCACCAACAAGTGAATGGTTAGCGCGTTGGGCTGTTACACAGAAGGTTGCGGGTTCTATTCCCAGGCAACATCAATTTAGAAAAATAATATGTAAAAGTTTTTATCTTTCATACACAGAATAAAATTACAAAATTCTGTTTGTAATATTGAACATGTTACATAGCAGGGATGGAAAACATGGTACAATTGTACTTTTTTTGGTACATTTTTACCTTGGTTGGTACCGTGGTACTTTGAAATTTTTTAAAATTTTCAATTTATAACTTGATAAAACCACATAACAAAAAGTCGACTTTTTTTAAAAGCAACTTTAAATTTAAAACCTGTTTTTATTTATTCAGCTCCTATAGTAAAAATAAAGTCACTTTTAAGTTTAACCGGCTCTAAATTGGTGTCACATCAAATGTACCAAATGTTTCCATACACATTGTACTAAAATATTCGGAAGTGGCAACATTGAACAGCTGATTTTAAATTACCTCTCAAAACAAAAAAAAAATAAAAAAGTGTATTATTGTTAAAAAGCTATTAAATGCCTTTAATTTTTTTAATAGCAAATCCTGAAAAGGTTAACCATAATAAGAGAGTGTGACGTAAAAACTAGAGTAAAATTTTTCAAAGTTTTGTGGGAATTATACGACTACATAAAATTAACGATAAATTTTGTTTCACCCGGTCAATTTGAATTTTTTTAAGTCTTTTAAGTGTCTGAGCAAATCTGACTCAATACGATAACATTTTTAAAAAAAGCGGAAAAAATTTTGGTATCGTGAGGATCGAAAAAGTACAATTTGTTTGTCTGGTTGGTACAATAACAGAAAACATATTTTCCATCCCTGTTACATAGAATATTTTAGTAAATACAAAAAAAAATTTTGTTATTTTTTGTAACTTCAGTTTTTGTTTTTAAAGAATTTTTATATGAAAAATAACAACGCAGTAGCAAAAAATACTAGTACAAAATCAGTTATGTACTAGTTTATTTGAACCAGACAACTAGTACGAGTTCTACCGCCTCTCCATACAAACAACTGTAGAATTTAACATGAAGATGTCATAGGGCTGGGGGCAAACTACCACTTTGAAAGAACTATTTTAACATTACTAGCTGCAGTATTAGTTTATCAGTACTAGCAGCAGGACAAAAAATTCGGTGGAACAAAGGATATGGATAAGGATATGACAGTTTTGAACTAGTTCGGTACTATTTACTAAGAGAGTGGGAATTAATGGTACTATATCAGCAGTTTTTAATAGATATTAAGGAAATTTTATTGGACTAGTGCTAAAATCACACTAGTCCGGTTCTAAAATCTGATGAAATAAAATAGTTTTTATATTTTGATATAAGTATAAAGTTATATTTAAAGTGATATTAAATTAAATAATATTAAGAAACAGAAAAAATACGTTAAAAAATTAATTCAAATAGTATTAAAGAAAAGTCTATGTATATTGGTAGACACCATGCAACAGGGATTATGCATATATTTTAAATCAGACGACGAATGAAATATACGGAATTACACGGAATTAGTTTAGGAGTGACTCTTCGCCACCAATTATGTACTGGTTAATTTGGACCACCATTTACAAAATATTTGTAAAATCAGATTTTATTATTAAAAGCAAATCTAAACAAAATGAGAACTTCAAAACTTGTATTTAATTTTAGGCAATTTTTTAACAGGCCCTACATCGATACTATTTAACTAGTTCAAGATGATCATTCAAGATGATCATTTTGAGAACTAGTTTTGTAATTACTAGTATAAAAACTAGTACATTTTAAAACAAGTTCGGCCATTTGCTACTAGGAATTTACAAATATTGTAAACAAAAAATTGTTTGAAATCGAATTTGAATTTTAACAAATATTTTAAATTACTTAAAATTTTTTGATACTTTTTTCTGTGTACATATCGCAACACCCTCCTTCCTTGTTGGTATGCTTTCTTTTTTTTTGGTAATATTAGGTAATCATAGCATAGGACTTTAAATCATATAATCATATTCTTTTTATAAATTGTTTAATAATGCAAAGAAGCATGAAAATTTTTATTAGTAAATTATAGGGAATACAAATTTAAAAAATACTTAGTTTTTTCGGTTGTCGCTACACAACCCCTTTTCAGTATCCACGCCCTTGTTGGGTTAATGCTTTGGGGATTGTCTATTTTATATTGAAAGCAACACACAATTCGACTTACATCAACGAAATAATTTTCGAAAAACATTTCCGGAGAAATTGTATGTATACACAATTCCTCTGGCGGAACTATTCCGTTCGCTTTTGTTAACCCCCTGTTTATATAAAGCAAACGGAATCATTCCGCCAGAGAAATTGTATGTATTTTATTATTGTAACAAAAACAAAATAGATACAATTCCTCCGGAGGAATTATTCCCTTCGCTTTATAAAAACTGGAAGCTAATCTCCTTTATATTTTAAATACTGTGGCAATTTACAAAAAAAAAAGTATTTTCATTTTTCTTATTGAATTCTTTGAAAATCATTAATTTCGTTTGAAGCAAAAAAAAAAAAAAAACATAATATTATCCCAGCTTTTTACAAAATAATCCAGAAGTTATAAAGCAACATTGTAATAATTTTTTGAACACTTGTGATTATTTGCATAAACATACAAAAATTATAAGAAATTCTCAAAACAAAATATAAACAAATCTTTGAGAAAAAATAATATAAATTAAACTATAAACAAGATTGTACTACAAAGTCTGTGTGGGCATAGAAAAAAAAATGAAATATGAGAAATCGAACATGTTTGAAAAGACACAAAAAATAATTTAAATAATTAAGCACGATTACCAAGATTATTTTTCAAAGGAAAAAATATATATAAATTATTAAACTATAAACCTTTTCATGAAAATCCCTACACTGATAGAAAAAACTTCAACAATTTTTGTAAAAGGTTTTAATATTTAAGAAAACGTTTCATCATTATTTACAAAACGGTTCAGTAAGTGGAATTTTATAAAGATTATTTTCATCAGGAAACGGAATTTAAAAACCTCTACACTAAGCCTCATTTTCTTAATGTTCCGTTAGCTACTAACTAGGACCAGGCGCGGATCAAACTGGAAATCAGATGTTTGGTATTTTTTATATTGATTTCGAACCAAAAAATAAAAAGTAGAGAGAAATAGAGGTTAAAGGTAAATTTTACAAAAAAAATCTTGTTAGGGTAATAACTAAAAATTGTCCCCCGCCACCAAAAGCAAGGAATGGACTCGCCACTGACCAGAGGACTTTAACTGACACATTTAATGTTATTTCCCATAAAAATTTTAAATCTAGCTGTGGGTAAAATTTTAACTGGAAATTCAGTAATCCTGCATAATAGAAAAAGCTTGATCAATTTTTATTCAATGAAAGGTTTTAATCAATTAAAAAAATGTTTCATCATATTTACAAAACGGTCTAGTGAACGGAAATTTATAGTTTTTTTTTTATCAGGGAATGCAATTTAGAAACCTCTACACTGTGCCTCATTTTCACAACTGGCACTTTAACTGGTCCATTTGTTGTTGTTTCCTATGAAAATTGTAAATTTAACTATTGGTAAAATTTTAACTGGAACTTCAGTAATCGGGTATAATAGTAAAGGCGTTAGCAATCAATTTTTTGTACCCTGGAAATTTTCAATCATACACTTAAAAAAGTTTGTAAGCTAAAATAACTGAAAATATCATTTAAAAGAAATGATATTTCATTTAAAAACCGGTCTACTTAATTTTCATTTAAATTAAATGCCATTTGTTATTTATTTTTAAATGTTGATTAATCAACTGACACATCCGTAAGAAACAACTGATATAATCAGTTAAAATAAATGTCAAAATTTTACCCACCAATCCTTAAAAAATAAATGTTTTTTTCATTAATTTGAAATTATTTCTGTTTTTGTATTTTTTGTTTTTTTTTTTTTAATATATGTACTCATACAATACAAAAGGTATGTATGCATATGAAGCTATAAACACTTTTTGTGTAAATTTATTTGTATATGTATGTGTGTTTACGAAGTTCTTGTAAATTGTATTAAAAAATTTTGTATATATACAACCAATTTAAATAAAAAAACAAATTGAAATTTTTTTTTGAAACAGTCAGCAAACAATATTTAAATTCGTAATAACTGTTACGGACACAAATAAACCACAAGTTTCCGTTTTGTGGGTAAATTTTTATTAAATTTCAAACAAATTAAAAAAATTAATGAAACTGAAAAAAATCGGTAAATGATAGTAAATTATTTCGAATAAATGTATAAAAAAGTTATTATAGATGTTTCTTTGAAAAATAAATGTATCTTCCTTTATTTTTAAATGGAACGGAAAACTTTTTTATTAAACTACAAACAGTTAACTACATAATATTCTGAGTGTATTTAAAAAAAGATTTCATTATATTTACTAAATATTTTATTGAAAAAATAAAATATAAAGCATTTCATAAATATGAAAAAGCTTCTGCTATTACAGAAGGAAAGTTAATTGAAATCTATTACTGTATCATTTCCAAACCGATTTTATGAACCTACATTGGAATCTAAATTTTAAATGATACCTATTTATGTTCACAAATTTAATCAAAAATTTTTTTATAAAATATTAAAATTGAATATATATATTAACATATTTGTTTCATTTCTCTTCTCCTTACAGCCTTATACGCCAGAAAAATCTCAAAATTCTCAAATAATTCCCACTTCTTTATCCTATAAAAATTCCTGTATGACAGATGATGAAAATTCAAATGTTACACCGGTTACTTTGAAAAATGCCATACTCACTCCGCCATCAAGTGAGCAGCTTTCTTCGAATACCGGCCAAACATTAGAATCTTCATCACATGTCATGCAAACTACTACCACCACCACTTCCTGCCCAACTACCCTATCAACCTCCTCAAGTTTGGATGGTTTTCTTACGGAGGAGAATTTAAAACATTTACGCAAATATTCCTCTTATTTGGAATGTGAAAATGTTTTATGTCGTCAAGAGAATCATCGCGAACATTTCCACTGTTTTGAGGAACCCTGCCAGGCTAAGATTCTTAGCAAAAAAGATGATATTATCCGCCATTTTAAATGGCATAAAAAACGTAAAGAAAGTCTGCTATTGGGTTTCGCCCGCTTTTCGTCTTCGGATGATTGTGCTCCGGAGTATGGAGCTGGATGTGTTTACAACTGGAAGCAGACACATTACCATTGTATTTACGAAGATTGTCCCAAGGTTTATGTCAGCACTAGTGATGTCCAAATGCATGCGAATTTTCATCGTAAAAATTCCGAAATAGTTCAGGAAGGTTTCCGTCGTTTTAGAGCTCATGAAAATTGTAAAATTGAAGAATGTCCCTTCTATGGCAAGAAGACATCTCACTATCATTGTTGTCGTGAGGGTTGCAATCATACATTCAAAAATAAGGCTGATATGGGTAAGTAATAGTACTCATTTCATACTGAACCCTAAAATAAATATTTTCGTTTTTTCAAGTTTTCGATTCTTTATTCTTTAAAAAGTTTTTTTTTTTTTATTAATTACTAACTTTTTTGAATTGCTTTTATTCTTTTAAATTCTAGAAAAACATAAAACCTATCACATGAAAGATCATCAATTGACCCAAGATGGCTTTAAGAAAATCCTTAAAACCGAACAGTGTCCCTTTGAGGATTGTAAATTCTCTACGGTTTCCAATCATATTCATTGCGTACGTGAAGGATGTAATTTCATTCTGCATTCTAGCAGTCAAATGATAAGTCATAAACGTAAACATGATCGTGCAGAGGGAGAACAAAATTATCAACAATTTAAGACACAAAGAGATTCCAGTGAAGAAGAATCACCCAAGCCAATAGCTGTAGCAGTAACTCAAGTGACAAAGCCCTCGACAAATATCACTTCTTCAAGTAGTACGTCAACACCGTTGTCCTCACTATCTGCGGAACATTTTTTGGCACGAAAACGTGGAAGACCACCAAAGAAAATTGTAAGTAGAATTTTAACAAAAAAATAAAATGTAATTTCTCCCTGTCTTTCTCTCCGTATGCTATTTAAGGTTTTGTGCTTCTTTTTGTCTGCCATTGTAAACAGTGATGCCAACCTGGTGCTTTTATTTTAGAGTATTTTATGAGTTACCATATGTTGGCTGAGTAACTTTAACCCTTTATCACTCAATTTAAACTCTTCTTTGCCCCTCTCTCTCTCTTTCAATGCAATTTTAAAAAGTATTACCAGTATTTTTACAATTCCCCTAAATATTAAATTCTTCCCTGACTATAAAATTTTCTATATTTTCCATTTGTCTTACTATTTACTCTCTTTCTCTCTAATAGCTGTTTAAAAACGACATCATTAACTCAAATTTATTTAAAACTACTTAACTCTTTCTCTCAGCTTGTCATTCTTTAGAGATTAATCACAACTGAGTTGCCAACGACAAATGTTTTTTCATACATTTTGTATGGCAATCAATATGTCGATATGTCTTCGAGCATTTTCTCGTGACGACACACTAATACACTCTAAAATTATTTCTCAAATTGTTGACAATACATATCAAAACACACTTGCAAAAAATTAAAACAACAAAAATGAATGCAAAACAGTTTGAATTAGAAAAAAAAAACTAAACATACATAACAAAAAAAACTAAACATACATAACAAAAAATATATCGAAAGCCCCCTGTCGCTTAATTTAAAGAAATTGTTTTTT
The DNA here is from genome assembly GCA_949748255.1 of Eustalomyia histrio. NCBI lineage: Eukaryota > Metazoa > Arthropoda > Insecta > Diptera > Anthomyiidae > Eustalomyia > Eustalomyia histrio. The sequence continues at coordinate 216,790,565 of OX456523.1, forward strand.
CGTCGGTCGTTCCACTTGTGTTTAATCTCGTATGCTTTACCCATAACTTTTTTTTATATTTTTTTTATAATTCATGTTTTAATACATTATCTCTGTTTCTCTTTTTAGCAATTACCTTCTGAATCGAATGACTCAAAACGTATTAAATTGGAATCTTCTATCGAAAATAACTCTTGCTCATCACAATCAAATCCTGCCAACTTCTCAATGATTAATCCTTTTTTGACTAACTTCCACAATCCTGCCGCTTCTACTTCACTGGATCCCAATGCGCCCAATTTTCAATTGACTCATCTCATGGCCCTTTTCCAACTACAAAATCCTCTCTTCTATCAAAATCTTTATCCCGGCGGTATAACTGCCGCTAACATGGCCAACATTTTGGGTGCAGCAGCTGCAAATGGTTCAATGCCATCCGGAAATCTACCAAATCCAAACTCTAATATTAAGCAAGAATTTAATGATAAACAAGAATTTAAAGAATGAAGTAGCCTTAGGAGAAAATAGGTCATTAGCACATTTGGGTTTTAAAAACTTTTAACAGGAAAATGTTAAACCATCTCTTTACTACAAGGAATGAGATAACAAAACATTTTCTTTGACAAAATCTTTGAATTGAGTGATCAAAGTCTTTGACTCTTCACCGAAAAATGATTTTGTCCGAATGAGATTTTGCTAACTTATGCAAATAAGTTTTAGTATAAAATCTTTGGAAAGTGAGAAAATTATTTCAAAAAGGGGGTTTTTTTTAGCACAAGCAATTAAAAAAAAAATACTTATCAAAGACATTTTATAGTCTCCATAAGTTCAAAAAAAAAGTGATGAAAAGTTTCTTCTACAGATCTTTTACAAAATAAGATTTGTAAAACAAATTTTTCGTTTCTAAATCAGAAAGTTAATTTTCTTTTGGCTATTTTGCATACAAATTTTAAAATTAAATACAATTTTTTTTTTAATTGACAAAAAAAATTGTATTTAATTTAAAAATTTATTGTAACTGTAAAGATGAACAAAATATAAATTTGACAATTTTAATAAAAAAAAATAAAACATTTTTAATTATAAAAAGCTGTGATTATTTAATTAAATATTTAGATATTGAGAATATACTCGTATGTAGGAAATTATTTTGAATTAGGATAACAATTTTTTAATCAGAAAAAATTATTTTCATTTAGCTAAAAACTTGTACAAAATTATGCAAAATTTTTATCTAGGGCATTTGTAAATTATATATGAAATTGTGATAATTAAAATATTTAAAAAAAAAATATAAAACATTTTTTTATTTTCGTTAGAAACTTAAAAATTTTTGTTTTATTATCTTTGTTGTTTTTTTTTTATTAAAAATACGAAAAGGACTAACAAGAAGTGGGTCTTGTTTAGACGAATTTATCACAAAATGATACAATATTTTCTATAGAATATTTATCACAAAATAAAAATAATCATATTCTATGATAAATTATTTATTGTAAAATAGATTTCGAAATTTAGTTGAGGTTGAAAATTGTACTTTGGAGAAAATTACTTTTCTAATATCCAACATGAATATTCCTATTTTTTGTAAAAGAATTTGTAAAAAGAATTTTTCTTTAAAAAACTTTTATATTGTCAACAACACTTTTCATTTAAAATCAAATTGTTTTTATACACGCAGAGAAAAAACATGGTTGCAACATGATCACTGCTACTATATTGTACTTGCTGCAATCAAGTATGGTTGTCACAACCATATTATTGGTTGTCAAACCATCAACATGGTCGCTACCATCATTATTATAGTAAATATTTCAATATTTTATGATTGCCACCTTCTATTTTATAACATGATTGGCTGTAACCATACTGTGGTAACAAAAATTCTGACTATGAAAAAAATATGATAATTATGCAACCATAAAATTCTGGCAACAATCAATGAACAATTATACATCAAATAAAACATGACTGTTACATTTACAACCCTAATACGAGTATTGTCTTGTTTTCATAAAAACCAAAATGTCTTAAAACAACAATCATATATTGTTTACTAAAACTATAGAAATATCTGATGGGTAGAAAATACCTTTCATGTGGCATTAAAACATTTCATCAATTAACCTATTAAGATCCAGTTTATTTTTTTTTAAACTTTAGAAGATTTTTTATGAGGGTTTTTTTCGAAAATTCCTTATACATGTAATATTATTTACAATAATCAATTCATTGTCAAAAAGATTATATATAAGGATTTTATATGGTTCATATTATGATAATCCAGAAATCATAATATAGTTATTGGGACCATAATGTAATAACATTTTGAGCATACTATGATTAGATGCAATCATATTATGATTAATTCAACATCATAATATGTTTATTTAGAATCATAATATGGTAATTTTTGGATCATAATATAACAGTAGGGTCAATATTATGGTAAAATTATGGATATTTTACTATCATAATATGATAACCATAATATAGTACGACTATGGTTGGCACAACCATAAACCCAAAAATATATGATGCTCTTCGAATATGATTCTCCCAACCATGTTTTTTCTTTGCGTGTATAAAAAAAAAATTGCCTGCGAATCTTATTTGGAATACATTTATTCATCATAAACTAAATTTTGAGCGTAATGAATTTTGTTTGCACCTGTATTGTCATTGTTTACAAAAACTAAATACAAGAGGTAAATTCGTGTTTCTACCCTGCGGGAAAAAGTGTCAGTTTGGATTTGGGAACTGTCCCGTGATACCTATCAGGAGTTAGGTGAAAAGAGGATCTAAAGCACTTTCTACGTGATCGGTTTAAGTTTCTACCACATGGTGGGTCTGAAATCACCAGTCCTGTAGGAAGTTAAAACAGAACCGGTTCAGAACAGGCAAATGGTTTCCATATATTCATATTATTTTTGAAATACGAGGGCGGATCAATAAGTCCGTGACTTTTCGAACTTCCCTCGTAGTTATATGAAATGCAACACTGCTGCTCCCATCAATTACCACCTGTTAATAGACTACTGTCAAATTTTGAGCAAGTTCCGTCATTTACTTTGCGTTTAACAGCTGTTCAAAACATACAACCTCGTGGATTTTTAAAAAATGGATAAAAGTGAATTTTGAGTGCTCATTTAACATTATTTTTTGGGAAAAACCTGTCAATAATCCAAGGAAAAGCTTGATAAATACTATAGGGACTCTGCACAATCGATTTCAATGATAAAAAAAGTGGTTTATTACTTTCGTTGTGGTCGCACAAGTACAAATGACGCTGAAGATTCTGGACGGCCAATTGAGGTCAATACACCCGAAAATGTCGAAAAAATCCACGATATGGTGTTGGTCGATCGAAGAAGTAAAAGTGCGTGAGATTGTTGATGCCAAAGGCATTTCATATGGCAGTGTGGTTTCGATTTTAAATGATCAGTTGGATTTAAGAAAGCTGCCTGCAAGATGGGTGCCGTGTTTGTGTGTAGTCTCAATGGCAAAATTCCATGAATGGGACTACAAATTGGTACCTCACCCGCCATATTCTCCGGATTCAGCCCCCAGTGACTATTTCCTATTTCCGAACCTAAAGAAATGGCTCGGTGGAAGAAGATTAAGCTCCAACGATGAAATAATTGATCAAACAAATGCCTATTTTATGGACCTCGAAAAATACTATTTTTTGGAAGGGATACAAAAATTGGAGAAACGTTGGACTAAGTTTATTGAGCTAAAAGAAGATTATGTTGAAAAATAATTTTTTTTTGCAAAAAAAAACTGTGTTTCATTCAAAAAGTCACGGCGTTATTGATCCGCTCTCGCATATCGAATTAGCTATGTGCAATCAAAATTATTTTTGAAGAGACCGAGAAAACAGCTTCTTTGACCTTTCACGGTTGATTTGTGAAGTATTCTTTTTACAAGCCTTTAAAATATATTAAAATTTTTTGACTTATAAAAAAATCAGTTCCCAAAAGCACTTTGAAAAGTTAAAATAGATAAATTTTTGCAAAGTCTGATAGACTTCTTGATTTCTTTTAAGGATTTAAAAAAAAAATTTAGACATAATTTTCAGAAAATTGAATAAATAACTTGGGAATTATTTATTGGGTATACAAGTGAATAATGTCGATTTGGAAAACAGATGGCATAACTATCACATATGGTTTGTGTCAATAATAATAAATATGGTATTTTGGAGGGTAAACATCTGTCATTATAATTCAGTATTCGATGGACGCCAAAGTGTACAAACATTTTTTCAATCGCTATAATAATGTCGAATTTTGTGCCTAAAATAGATTTTTTCGAGAAAGTCTGATCTTCTTTCATTTAAAGAAAACGGCAGTTATCGATTGTTGGTAGAAGCTTACGGTCAACGGGCGCCAACTCAAAAAACTTGTGAACGATGGTTTGCGCGATTGAAAAGTGGTTATTTTGACACAGAAGACAAGGAGAGGCCTCGTCAGCCGAAAAAGTTCGAAGATGAGGAATTGGAAGCATTACTGGACGAAGATTGTTGTCAAACGCAAGAAGATCTTGCATTTTTAAAAGCATTGAGATTCATTGAAGAGCAAGGAAATTGGGTCCCATATGTATTGAAGCCGAGAGACGTTGAAAGGCGATATTGCATGTCGGAAATGCTGCTTGAACGCTACAAAAAGAATTATTTTTTGCATCGTATTGTTATTGGTGATGAATAATGGATACATTACGATAACTCCTAAGCGCAAAAATTCATATGTAAAGCCCGGCTAACCAGCCAAATCAACGCCGAAGCTGAATATCGCCAAGGTAATGCTCTGTATTTGGTGGGATCAGAAGGATGTTTTGTATTGTGAGCTGTTGTTGCCCCTTCTGACTACCATTTGTTTCAATCGATGCAGGACGCCCTTACTGAAATATGTTTTACCTCAAAACTGGAGCAGTCCTTTTGGCGCGGAATCCATATGCTACCAGAAAGATGGGAACAAAAGTAGTGGCTAATGATGGACAATACTTTGAATAAACTATCAATTAATTTTGTTGTTATAATAAATGCATTTTTTTTAGCAAAAAAATCAACATTATTAACTTGTATACCCAATAGAAAATTGAATAAATAACTCGGGAATTATGTTGTTTTGTAATTACATCGTGCTGGGTTTTAATCCTTTTGTACTTTTTTATAATTATATTTGATATTTTTTAATTTGTAACATTTATGTTAAGTTATTTAAGACAATATAAAAAAGAAATATGTATTAGAAAATGTTTGAAAACCAGATTTTTGCTGTTTGTGTTATTTACAAAAACTCTAAAATCAAGTACAGTCGAATTTACTTTTCCATTTTATTAAAATTTTTGAGAGCATCATTTGTTGTAATTTACATTGTTCTATGACATGTTCTTTTACGTTTGTTAAGTGACGTGTTGGTTTGCGTTGTAATAGTTCCAGGATATGTTCTTTAGCGTGAGTACTGTGACATGTCACAGAGGGCAATTGATTCCCCCCTAGGACAAGTCTATGCAAAAGTAACCGGTCCCTTTCATATAAAAAACTTAACAATGTCCTGTGTTAAGTTCCTTTTCCGCAGGGTAAGAATCACCCCCTAAGATTTAATAGAAATATTTCAAATTCACTTACCTTTTTATAACTTTCAAGGCTTTGGTTACTTTATGGGGATTCTTGAAATTAAATTTCTCAAAAACATCAATTATTTATATTATTTCGAATCTTGATACCAATAAAGTTTTTTAAATAAAACGGTTTTACAAATAGTTTGGAATTGAGTCTACAAATAATAATAAAAATCAAATTTTGATGTAAAATAAACAAAGTATACGAATTTTTTAACAAAGTTCGGACCAATATTGACACAACGACTAAAATAAAAAAGGGGTCCTCGGTTATTATGCCAATATCCGGTTTTGGGATTATGTCCGAAAAATTTTCGGTCATAATCCCAATAATGGGACATTTCCACACACACACACACAAAAAAAACATTTATTACCGAAGCCGGTATTGAACATAACCGAAAGGAGAAAACCCCCTAAGTCCGCCGAGAGGTCTGCCACCTAAGAAACCTTTATTAAGCACATTAGTCGGTAAACTTAATATTGTAATATTGTTTAAATATTAAAATGTATTTAAATTACGGGTAGGTGCGAACTGTCTTAATAAAATCTAAACTCAGGTTTCTAAATTTCTTTGAAATTTAAAAATATTTTCAAATATTTTTCAAGACTATTTTAAACCCTTTTGTCCATTTTGTATTAGAATTTATTTAGCCACCTCGCACAGAGCCTAAAATTGTTAAATTTTTATACAAGGAAAACAGGGTTGTATCTGCACTGTATATTTCGCATCAAATTACGCTTATATACAGAAAAATACAACTCTGAAAGTATTGAGTTGGAACTTTTATTCGAAAATGCGGTCAGTATTGAGTACTTGATATCTAAATACTTATGCAACTCTACCCTACACTCACAGTTAGTCAGTGCCCTGCGGGAAAAGGACCTATCCCAGGACACGTCACGTGACCGGTTCATTGTGATAGAAACCGGTCACTTTAACATGGGCTTGTCCTAGGAGGGGGTCAATTGCCCTCTGTGACATGTCACAGAACTGGTCTAAAAGAACATGTCATGACTTTTAAACCGGTTACTTGATAGGTACTTTAGTAAGCGGTCCTCTTTTTACCTGTCTCGTGATATGTATCTTCGGAACCGGTCCAGTTTTAACCTATCACGGGACAGGTCCCAATTCTCAACTGACCCGCAGGGTAACTACAACCAATTGTTTATGTAGTAATCAGTATTTGTTGTTTTTAACTGTAATTACAGTAGCTTTTGAATATCCAAAACAACTATTATCAATGTTATTTAAAAGCACAATTAAATGAAAAGTATTTTTAGTATTATAATAAACAATCACCAAAACAGTTTTTTTTTGTAAATAGTTAATTTTTGTTACTTAAAAAAAATAACAAATTGAAATTTTAACCTTAAATTGTAAGTAGGATGCTGTAAAGCCCGTATGACACTACATTTATTTTGTATCGATCAAAAGTTATGAGTGAAAATGTGAAGATACCTCCAAATTTTCCATACAAATTGGTGTATTTTAGTACAATTTCATAGAAGCGACAGGTACAAAATATATATTCTCATATTTTTCATCAGTCGTATAGAAATTAATTATATTTTGTATTCACCTCAAATATTATTCACCTCAAAAAATTTTTTTTCACCACTAAAATTTTTTTTCACCACAAAAAATTTTTTCACCTCAAAAAATTTTTTTCACCTTTATGATTTTACTTCAAAAGTTTTTTACATTATTTGTATCAAAAACAATAGAGAAAATTTTTTTAGGATATTGGTGGAGGGTATTCAAAGATTCGGCACAGCCGAATTTATGCCTTTTTTTACTTGTTTTTTTTTTTTTTTGTTATATTTTTGCCCATGAGGTGCCCAAAAGTAGAAAATCCTAGACACCCATAGGATAAATCAACTGGGATTATATTGTATATTTTTCATGGTTGGCATTCAATTCCTTTTCATAATAACGGTAGTTGGCTACCATAGCAACTTTAAGACTGATATGAAAATTGTAAAATGGCAATTCCATGAAACCATTTCTCTTTTTGTATAACCGAGGTTATTGCAGTTTAATTTTGAAATATATTTAACTGCCGTTATAATAACGCTAAACTACCGAAACACCGATTTACAACAGTATTTTGCAGATATAACAAAATTTAACATGTAATATTATGAAATAAACCCCGTGATATTTGAAGACAAATGCCAGTTTTAAAATTGTCGTATCGGTATTAATCTGAACGTGGTAGACAACTACCGTTATAATTAAAACGTATTTTGCCAACCATGTTATTTTTATAAAACCGAAAAAATTAACTGTACTAAAACAGTAGCGTTTTACTAATATTGTAAGTTATTAATGTTTGAAGTTAAAATTTGTTAGTTATTTTTAAGGTAATGTTAGTTGTTTTTAACAAGTTATTTTATTTTTATTATTACACCATTGTTTTAACTGTCATTTTAAGTATATTCTACCGACAAAGTTTTTTAAGTTCACGTGTGTACTTCTTAATAGCTTTTTAGAAATTTGTGTGAAAGGGGACAGGAATAGACTCAAAAGTTGACTTTTTCCAAAATACTTTCTATTTTAAGTCGCTGTGACAAAATGGCTTTTACTTTTTAAGTTTTTTTTTCGTATCTAATTCAAAGAATAAATTAAAAACTTGAAACAAATAAAATTTCTTACCTTTTTTGTAAAATATTGATGTTTTTTGGTTTTAAAATATTACAATTTTTTAAATTTGATAATCCAATTGATAAATTTTTAATTTGCTTAGTTCAAAATCTTCATTTAATAATTGCCAATGTTAATGCTTGAATAAATTTCAATATATCGAAAAATCTTTAAATTATAAAGAAAAGAACAAACAAATAATTAAATTAGTTTTTAAAATTGTTTGACAAATTAAAAAAAAAAAAAATTTACTAAAAAATAATTTTTTTTATTTATTATATTATAATTTCTTTTGTTTTTAATTATAATTAAAACTTAATTAAATATATGTATAGTAAATATTTTATAATAATAACATAAAAATAATAATTAATAACAAATACAATGCTGTTTTTTATGTTTTTCTTTTTTGCAATTTCATTCAATATTATATGAATACACAGAGACTTAAAATTTACAATTAAAAATTATATAATAAAAAAAGGTACTTCTTAGGAGTTTTTAAAGCCAATTAAGATTTTAACAAAAATAAAATTGGCTGAATTTTAATTAAGGGGTTTGGTAAAAAAAAAATTAATATAATTTTATGGAAAGTGATAAACAAATAATAAAATTTTGAAAAACTTAAAAAATAATAAATAGAAATAATTTGTAAAATAAAAATTAAATTAAAATAAACCCAAAATAACTAAAAACAAAAATTGTAAAAAAATTATAAAATATTTTATACTAATTTTAGTATATTTTTTAGATTTCTACACACACAAAAAACTGATAGCATATCAACTAATTCGATTTTTTCTTATAACTTATACAGAAACAAGAACAAACTTGGTAAAACAAAACTTTATTACTTGAATTCTTACCAATCCGTTGGCAACGATTTGTATGTGTTGTTGTATAATTAATATTACACTTGTTGTTTTTCTCGTTTGATCTTCAATTTCTTTCTTTTTTATAAAGATCAATATATATATATTCAGCTTAAAATTTAAAACAGTTTCATTACACGTTTAGTTTTTTTTATTTTTTTTTTTTTGTAAATTTTTATCTTTTTTTTTAATTAAAACCAATATAAACGGTGTTAAATAAATCACATTTTTTTATTTTTATTTTCAAATAAAGGAGTAAAAGACGTGTACAGTTTACTACTATAACAACCCAACAAAAAAATCATCCCATGTAAAAATCGAAATATATATGAGCATACATGATCATACATGGGCCTGTATATGATCATACATGGGCATACATGGTCATATACGTCCATACATTGTTCAATATATGACCATACATGATCTCATATATGATCATATATCTTCGGATCTAAAATTTGAGGGTATATGGACGTATATGATCATATACGAGCATACATGAATAATATATGAGCATGTATGATAATATATGCACATATATAACCATATACCCTCAAATTTCGGATCCGATGATATGTGGTCATATATGAGATCATGTATGGACGTATATGACCATGTATGGTCATATACAAGCCCATGTATGATCATGTATGAACATATATATTTCGATTTTTACATGAGATATTAAAAAAATATTTTGCAAATAATTTTAGATTTTTAAATATTTCTTTTTTATAAAAAGTTGTATATGGGTTAAATAAATAGTTCTTAAACACTCACATAAAAAGTTATGACTATACTGTTTGTAAACACTTTTATGTAACAAGAAAGTGATTAAATAATATTTTATTTCATGAATTAAATATTCGTTGTTTAAATTTTGGGGACAATATTTCAAATATAAAAGAAGGAAAGCAAAAAAAAAAAAACACAAATAACAAGAAAAACATTTATATATTTTTTCTAATTGACTCTGATACTAAAGATTATTTAGTAGAAATCCTTTTTTTTTAACTGAAACATTTCCTATAGATAACTTGAGAGAATTATCTGTATAATATTAAAAAAAAATTTGAATTCAATCAATGAAAATTCACTGGAACTTACGTTAATGCTACTATTCCTAAAATTTAATTGAAAACTGTTATTTTATTTAAGAAAAATTACATACTCTCAATGAAAAATTTTCATGAAAACCTAATTCATAACTATTATGAAGCTGGGTATGTTCGTAAATGCAGGAAATTTATGCATCACTGAAGCAGTTATGCCAAGTTTTGTTGCCGGTGCGTGATCATCTGTTGCAAATGCTTTGCTACTGCTCAACAACTGCACAGTTTGCTTTTTAGAGCGGTTTTCAAAAGATAAAAGAGAGATGAAACGACTTTTGACTATTGTAAAAATTTGCGGCAACGTAAAGCTGAAAATTTATACCACGCAAGCTGCGCTTCTTTGCGTCCAACGCGGTTGTCAAAAAAGTAGAATCAGTGTAAATGTGTGCTGCAAGTTACAGAGTACCAAAGCGTAGGATGCTGAAACGTTTGACGTAAATCAGTGCTGCCAAATGATGTTTTTTTTAAACGTTTTGCTTTTTTTATGCTGCAGTGATGCACAACTACTGCATTTACGAACGTACTCGCCGATTTTGCATAAAACTTGAAATATTTTTCATTTACTTTGTGAAGAAAACTTTATTAACTTTCTGCCAATTTTCATTAAATCTCGCCCAAGAAAATTCATTCTTTACTGTAAAACAAAGAAGATCAGAATAATATTATATTTTTTCAGCAATTTTCTTTTATAACCAAATACATATTCCGAATGTGAAAATGTCTATCTGAACCGAAAAATATGAAATAATTTTTTGTAAAAAAAATCCCATAGTTTTTAATAGAACAATTTATTCCAACGTTTTTTACAAAAAAAAAATCAACTTTGAAATTAGTCTAAAAATAACCCATTCCGAAACAAAGAATTTTAGTACATAAAACTCGTTTCAGAAACTTGTAATGTTACTGTAAATAATTCGACTCCGAATTCAAGAAATTGTTCGCAATATCTATACAAAGAATAAATTAAAATTATTAATAATTGGAAACTTTACTATAGAAACTGGAAAAACTGAAAAATTTGCGCAAAAAATACTCCGAATATTTAAATTTTTAATATTTCTATAGAACAAATCGTTATTGATATAAAATCAATTGACTCCGAAACTATAAATTTTTTTAAATAAACAGACTTCGAAAACTAAAATTATCTTTAAAAATATCTACTCTGAAAATTAAAAAACGAAAAATTTTAGAAAAAAAAATGTTTTTTTGCATTATTTTAAATTTACATTTTTGGGAGTAAAAATTAACTAATACATACTCCGAAATATGTAATTTTTAAATATAAAACGAATAATTTTAGACAAAAAAAAATTAATTTCAAATCTAATAAATTTTCTGTATATAGAAATTTTCCGAAACTGTAAATTTTTAAAAATAAACAGACTTCGAAACCTAAAATTATTTTTAAAAATATCGTCTTCAAAAATTAAAAAAAAAACTAATTTTAGAAATAAGGCAAAGAGAACAAACTCCAAAATATCTCATTTTAAAACAGAATTTTTTTTTAACTGGAAAAATATAACTCCGAAGCTGTGAAATTTGTTATAAAAATATTTATATTTCTTTAGAAAAATCTACTCCGAAATGCATATAAGAAAATTCTACTCCGAAACTGCTACTTAAAAAGCCCGACTCCGAATTTAAAAAAAAAATTCTTCTTAAATTATTTACTTCAAAGCTTTAAAAAAAATTAAATTAAACATAATGAAAAAAAAAACAAACTACGAATCTAAAAAATTGTTCCATCTATTTTGAAACCGTGAAATAAAAAAACATACTCGGAAATATTTAAACTTAGTACAAAAAAATCTTTAATCTGGGAACTGTACCACGAAAAATTTGCGAAACTGTAAATTATGCTATAAACTATTAACAAAAATTTTTATCATTTATATTCACTTAAAAAAAATACTCCGAAATTTATATTAATAAAATGAAATGTTTAAAAGGAAATTTATTTTCTAAAATTATTTACTTTGCAAGTATAAAACAAATATTTTTGCTATAATATGTAAAAGATATATTTCAAAATTAGAAATAATGCAAATAAAAACTCCGAATTTATAATTATTTTTTGCAACTACTCCGAAATCGAAAATTATCTAAAAAAAAACATATTCTGATACTCTTAATTTAACAGAGAAAAAACTTTTTAAAAGTGGAAACTTTAAAATGGAAAAGTTAACCCAGAATCTTGCTATCTATCCCGAAAAGTTTACTATTTCAATATTTCCATAAAAAAATCTTATCCGACATTGATAAATAAAAATCGTTATTGAAAAATGGAAATTTTTAAAAATGAGTCGTCTACGGAAATATAAAATTGTCTCTAGTGAAAAAATCTTTTTTAAAATTAGGAATAATATAGGAAAAAAAGTTAAAGTTTGTTTAACAAAACTCCGCAACTCCAGAGAATTTTATTAGAGATAACAATTTAGAAAAAAAAAACTGAAAACTAATCGATTGCAAAACTCAAAATGTTCTACAAAATAATTTACTTCGACAAAATCAAAGTATACATTTCTTTTTTAGAGAAAAGTCTATTTCAAAACAAACAATTCATTTATAGTAAAATCTACTCCGAAAGTGTAAATTAAACTATAAATCAACTCTGAAACCTGGTAATTCAACTTATTAGTTTTCAAATTATTATTTTTCAAAACTCACAATATATCGATAGAAAAGATTACGCCAAAACTGAAAAGTTTTCTACACAATAATTTACTCCGAAACTTTTTCACTTGGAATTTTTTAATAAAAACATCTACCTCTCTATAGAAAAATCCACTGCGAAACAGAAAAAGTTTGTGTACAAAATATAAGTAATGAAACACATTCAGAAACATTATATCAAACCTTTGAAAGCGTGTAAAATTTACATGAGCATTTTTCTATAAAAATTGTAAACGTTTCTTAACGTTTTATTTTATAAAAATTATCTACAAATAATTGCATATAGATAATCCTACTCCGAAGCTAAAAACTTTTAACTCACACACTGCGAATTTTCCCATTTCTATGTAAATTATTACATAGACAAATCTAGCGTAAAACTAATAAACTTCTATGAGTATACATTTTTATTTGAAAACGTAATTTTGTAAGAAATATTTTTTGAAAATCTACAAAAGAAAGTAAATTTTTTCAAATGACTAATAAACCTTTTGAAAACAATCGAAAAAGTTGTCTTAATAATCCAAAAACTGTCATAAATTGAGTAATTATGAGGAAGATCAATATTTTATATAAATTTTTCTAAATACACAGGAAAAAGTGACAAGATATTCATGTTTTTAAAGCCTATTTCTGTGTAATAAATGAACGTCTTTGTTTGCTGGTAATAACTAAAATCTAAGAAATCAATTTCAGAAATCAATTTTAGAAAAAAAAATTACTTAGCTTATCAAAAAAAAAAAAGATGGAAATTGTCAAAGTTTGACTCGTTACTAGGACGGTTTAAAAATGTATGTACTTCCATGAAAACCTGAGAATATGTTAACAGTCAAAACATTAACTAGCAAGAATGTAGGAAATCTACACTAAAAAGAGTTTAAATGTTTTAGGGCCAGTATTAAAGTCAGCACTTAGTAAGAATTTATAATAATATTTTACTTAATTAGTAAATTTTGTTTGAAAATTTTTTACTTATGTAAAATTTAAGTCAAAAATGTTAGTAAGTGCTGACTGTAAAACTGGCCCCTAGAGCCTATCAAATCCAGAAGAGAAGTATGTATATCAAACACATCTTTGCTAAACTTCTAAATTATACAATTTTTCAATCACTTTCTTGTTAAACAAGTTCATAAAAAAAAACCCCTACTTATAAAAAAATAAAATTTATATTCTCCCTGCTACAGAAAATATTATTATATTTCCCAAAATCTAACATTAGTTGAATTATTTTCATTATTATTATTAGGAGGTAAAGCTGCAACAGCTATACCTCCTTGTGTAGGAGTTTGTATAAACACGGAATCGGTTTCATAAACATTACTAGCAGTATTATATTCTACAACCTCTGGCACAGACGGTTGCTTTTGTGAATTGGTTGGTGGTGGTGGCTGACTATGAGGATGACTGTGTGTTGCCGATATTGGTTCATATATACATTGTAATAGTCCATCATCATCATCTTCGTCATCTTTAAAAGAACCACTTAAATTCGGATTTAAAATATTATTCGAAGAATGCGACGCTCTTAGAGAGCTAGAAATATTACTTGACACAGCTGCAGCTTCAGCAGCAATTGTTCGAACTGTTTCAAATGTTGTAGGTGGTAGACCAGCTACAACATCATTTAAAATTTCATCTGGATACGGTGGTGCGGCAATACTTATTGTTGTTGGTTGTCTAAACCATCTAAGAGAATCAAACAAATTTTATTTTATAATACATTTATACTGTACCCCAAAATACGTATTTTCATTTTCCGTTTTTTTTTTTTTTTTTTTTTTTTTTTGAGTTTTGGAATTGAATTTAAAAGTGGAAAACTTGAAATAAACGAAAATACATAATTTGGGATTCAGCAAGAAAGTATAATTAAATTAAAAATATAAATTAACAAACAAAAATTCCCAATGTACTAAATAAAAACAACATAAAACTGTAAAAAAAAAAAATGAATCAAAAAAATTTTCGAAGAATTACCTTAGAACCGGCCAAGACCATATAGAACGTGTACGTGCTTCACTATTAAGTTGAGCCGCCAAATGTGGTGGTAAATTTGGAGAACGATCAAAAGGATTTATACGCCTGGCAGGTGAAAGCACTAAAAACACAATAAAAAAAATAAAACAATTAAAAACTTATACGTCAAAATGAGTTAAATATGTTGATGAAATTTATAACAGATTTGAAGTTGTGTTTTATATATTATAAAAATAGTCCACTCGAAAGAAAATAAAAAAAAATAATTTTCGACCGTTTTACATCATCAGCCATAAATTTTGATCACAACAACTCCAACGTTTGAAAGAGCATTTCTCTATTGTGCTAAACTGTGTCAAAGATACAACTCTTGAGCCTCCCATTATGACTAATCCACCATCTATTATGAACCCAAAAATTAGAATAACACCTCCTCAAATGGAAAATCAGCTGGTATCGATGGTATTCCTGCTGAAAAATACAAATGTGATCCGTCACTTTTAGAAAAAATTTTACATCCTCTGATCAGTGGATCTGAGAAACCGAATCCTTTCCGGTAGAATTAAAGGACAGCATTGTTGTTAAAATCTCCAAAAAAAAAAAAAAAATTGGGATATCTTAAGGATTTTTCTATCTGGAGGGGTATATCTGTATTACCAACCGTTGCCAAAATAGTTGCAAAAATAATAAAGAACCGTATCAAAGAACACTTAAAGGAAACTATCAGCTCATGTCAAGACGGCTTTCGCAGTTGCGCTGATCATATTAACTCATTGTGTATTATTATTGAATAGTGCGTTGAGTTCAATTCCAAACTTCGAGGGCGGATCAATAAGTCCGTGACTTTTCGAAATGCAACACTGCTCCCATCAAGTACCACCTGTTAATAGACTACTGTCAAATTTTGAGAAAGTTCCGTCATTTACTTTGCTTTTCGAGGTCCATAAAATAGGCATTTCTTTGATCAATAATTTCATCGTTGGAGCTATTTCTTTAGGTTTGGAAATAGGAAATAGTCACTGGGGACTAAATCCGGAGAATAAGGCGAATGAGGGGGCTATTCGTTGTCTACATCATGGATTTTTGCCATAGAAACTAAGCTGTCACATGATTCCGTTGGTGTTTGATTGTGAGCAAACGCGGCAGCCATCTTGCGGAAAGCTTTCTCAAGCCAAGTAATCGTTCAAAATTGAAACCACTGAGCCATGTAAGATGCCTATCGCACATTCAATCTCCGATCGACCAACACCATATCGAGAATTTTTTTAAATTGTTTTGGGTGTAGAGCAAGCTCTTAGATCGAACCAATTTTATCAAGAACATGGAGACATTCAACGGAATGCGAAGCGAAACAAATGGGAATATCTTGAAATGAACTTAGGTTTATTGTTCAAAACTAGGTCAGATGGAAAACAGCTATGCTCCAGTGGGAGTTAGAGTAATATAATAATAATTTGACTACCCACATTGACCAACTCTGTCTTTTCATATCCATTATTTCCGATTTCTATGGTTAAAATATATAATAAAGAGAACAAATATGCTATTAAATGTTGCAACATATAATAATAAAAAAACTATGAAAAATTCATGAATTTAAAAAACAGTTGTTTCCACAAAAAAACTGGAAAACAGTTAAGAATCCCAAAAGCTGGGATAAATAAAAAACTGCTCATATGGCAACACTGCATTAACCAAATTTACTTTTTTTCAACACATTAGCAACTTTGAAAATGTTGCCTACTTAAATAAACATGATTATGCTGAACTCTGTAGCATGTTGAATTTATCGAAGATTACTTCTGACACTCTGTACCTTTTTTATGCTCTTTGTACGTAGGGCTTTCAGAATATTTCTATATTTCTTAATTATTGGCTGGGTAGTTTTCAATGTAAAATTTAATGGTTTTGGTAAAAAAAATTCAGAAAAAACTAAAACGATAATAAAATGCTGTTTGTTGCAATAATATGCAAATTTGGGTTTAAAATTTTAATTTAGTTTTCAAATTTTAAGTACTTCGTTTGATACTTTTACAGTGTACAGTAAAAGTCATGGTACCCCTTTCAAAATAAAAAATCTCGCCAAATTTCTCAAAAATGTAACTGAAAATGTGAACACTTATTTTTATTATTATATTTCACTTGTTTAACTAAAAAAAACTTATAAAAATTGTAGACCAATATAACTCCATATTTAAATAACAACATAAGTCATGGTACCCCTAGTGATAAACGGTCTTATATTTGATTTACCCTATAAAATTTTATTGCAAAACTGTTGGCATCCCTCAGACTTTTGTTGATTCCCTTTTAAAAAACCTAACGGTACTTTATAAATTTCCAAGAAGCATTTAAAGTGATGAAGTAAGAATTGAAGTTAAGTAATTTTTAAAAATGTCGAGAAAAGAATTAGCAATTAAAAGAACGAAAAATTATAATTGTCACGAAATGAGTAAATCTTACACCGAATAAAGTTATAACTCTTTGAAAAAGAATTGACAACAAGCCACGAACAGGCCGTCCACCAAAGCTCAAAAATATTATTATTATTTCAAATGGCACTGCGCACCGCGACCATAATAGGTCTTTTGTGCTGCCCAGAACAACCAAAAAGGTTCAAGCTATTGATGAAGCTAAGAACTTTTCCGGGTGCAGTATTCCAAATATCGGAGGGCGACAAGAAATGGTCACCCAAAAACCTGATCCTCCCGACACATAGCCCAAGACAATCACAGAGAACATGCTCCAGTCGGGGTCCTTAGGTCCCTTCGACCAAGGGACAATAGTCGCCAAGACCAACCACTGGGTATAGATATAACGAGATATTTGCCAATAATCATAAAATTTTGACTCTCTCCACATCCTGAGCCTCTCCCTAATATAACCCATGGGTACCCCGAAAAAAGTTTCAGGGCCTATGAAGGGCCTACGGGCACCACGGTTGGCCAGACAATCCGCCCTCTCGTTGCCCTCATGGCCCGGAATCCATCCCAGGATAAGGGAGATGCTCCTACCGAGTCGGTTGAGAGCCGCAATACATTCACACATATGGGGTAAATTTCCGCCTGGAAAATGGAGGGATATTGGCCCATGGGAAGGACGCGCTGAAACCTGGGCCCTAAAACCCCGCTCCCGTATCCTTATTTAGTTTTTTAGAGCCATCTGTGAACCATAACTGGGCCCCAACTTCGGGTTCCCAAGTCCGGTTGGTCCACATGCTCCTATCAAAAGACAAAGCGTCAAAGTACCTGACCAAAACATGTTCCGGTAGAATCCTATCCGCGACCTTTATGATTGGGTCATCCATAAGAACCCCGGCGATCCCCATGTGACCCCTTAGGTCACCGCTTCTCATGCTACCAAATTCTCAGAGTAAGTTCAATAATAAAGATGGACGAAAAATTTAAGCCATTATTAAAAAAGACCCATTCAGAAATGCACCTAAAATATCTTCGGAGTTGAAGGAATCATTGGGGAAGCTGTTTCTGCAGATACGGTACGTCTCAAATAGAAAAAAGCTTTTGGATTCGCAACGGAATATAAAATTAAAGCAAGCGACTCTTCAAAGTAAAAGTAATTTTCTCGGACAAATCAAAATTTAACATTTTTGGATCGAACAGACGTAAATAGGTGTAGCGCAAAAAGTGCGACGAGCTTAATACAAAAAATATTATAAAAACTTTGAAGTATGGAGAGGGTGGAGTAATGGTATGTGGATGCATGTCGGCAACCGGTGTTGGCAATTTAGTGATCATTGAGGAGACAATGGACAAAACGGTTTACATGAACATTATGAAAGAAAATCGTAATCAGAATGCTGAAAACTCAAGATTCCAGATATTTATTATTTTGAACAGGACAATGATCCGAAGCATACACCAGCTGACGTTAATATGTGGATCGCAAATAACACACCACATAAGCTAAACCCCCCCGATTGATCACTTGTGTGATATTTTAGAAAAACGCATTCTAAATTACACTATTTCTAGTAAAGCCCAGCTAAAGAAAATACTTTTGACTGAATGAGGTCAAATATACGAAAACTACAGAAAAAAGCTTGTGCTCTCAATGCCGACATGATTGATTGATGTTCTACGACTAAAGGCACATCCTACCAAGTATTAGGTGAAGCAATCCAGTTCAAAAATCACAAAATTTTAATAAAGTTTTGTTATTTTTTTCAGGGGTACGATGATTTTTGCTGTGCAAAAATATGAAGTTGCCATGATCTTTATTTTTTTTATTTATTGCTTAGATAAATAGGTAAAATATTATTTTGATTTGTTATAGTATTTAAGTTTACATATTACATAAAAATAAGCGTCATATCTTTTGTTATGTATTTTTTTTTTTAAATTACGAAAGATTTTTTTATTTTAGCTAGGGTACCATGACTTTTGCTGTACACTGTAGTTCATTTATTTCATTTTATTTATTTAATGTAATATAAAAAGTCAGATTTGGCCATTATTTACTGAAAATAAATTTTGTAATTTGTTTAAAATTTGGAACTTTTAGTTTTAGCTCATATTGTACTACTTTTAAACGAGTTATAGATTTTGTTATATTTAGATATAAAGGTCTTTGATGCTACGATTATTTACAAATTTTCTACAATTTGGGGACTTTTTAATTTTAGGTACAATTATGTTCGATTACCAAATGAATTTGAACCAACAGTTAAATTCAAAATTCATATGGAGAAACAACAACAAATGTGCCAGCGGAAGTATCAGTTAGTAGCTAACGGTACACTATGAAAATAAGACTTAGAACTTTTTAGTTTTAGTACTGTTAAAAATAATTTTCTCACTTTTTTCAAAGTTAATTTTTTTATATTGTAACAAATGTAAGAATTTCATATTTTTCTACTTACTATTCTCATCATCTGATGTGACATCTCCACCACTACCAACTTCGATATTATTACTACCACGACGAAATGTACCATGACGTGTAGTATTCGGTGAAATTTGTGTCGAAACTGTTGTATTTACAGAACTATTTGTTGATTGTTGTAACAATGGGGTAGTATCATCATCTGTATCTGTTATACTATCCAATGAAGACTGTCGATTCCGTTGTGATCGTACCTCGCCTTTCGTAAAAACCTTACGCTTACAAATGGGGCAATCACGTTTATTTTCCGTTAGCCAAACATCAATGCAAACGCTGTGATAAGCTTAAATTACAAAGGGTTATTTAACCAAACGGATGAGTTATATTATTATTAAAAAGGAAATAACTTTAAAGAGATACTAACGATGTTTGCATGGTAAAATACGAATTTTTTCACCCTCAGCAAAATCATCTAAACATATAACGCATGTGTCATAACCGAGATCACTGTTTTTCGTAAATTTAATTATAGGCAGCTTTTTTAACATTCTCTTGGGCAGACGATAACGTCTTAAACGTCTTTCTTCTCGTATGCATTTGTAAATCAAATAAAAGATCTATTAAGAAAATATATTATATTACAATTAAAGAAATGATAAAAATTAAAATTTCGAAAATAGGCCAAACTGTGAGTTTAACATTACATATTTTCGAAATTAAACCATTAAGATTTTGGTTTTATTTACCATTATTAAAAAACATAAACCAATCAATATAGAAAATGGTAAAATTAATTGTGTATTAATATTAAAAGGCAGCTCATCATTTATAATTAAAACAATATCGGATGTAAAGAATGATTTTAAATTTATACCCGTTGTATGGCCTACGAATACGGATGGTATCAATATTCCACTAGAATTTTGTGCAGACATATGTTCTGTTCCAAAAAAAAAAATAATAATAAATAAAAAGAAAAAAAAAGAAAAAAACACAAACAAATAAACTATGTTAATGTTGTTTATTATACAAAAAAAATATATATGCTATTCATACCCAAATCATCACTTTCATTATTGTAGATAACAGCAGCATCAAAACGAGCTGCTTGGGCATTACGTACTTTTAATTCGAAGGTACAATCAACGCCGCCTCTATAAATAGAGAAGAAACCAGTAGGAGAGAAGAAGATATTTCAAATAGTTTGTTAAATTAAAAATATAAAGAATTTAAACAAAAAAAAATGGATTTTAGCTATATGTAAATTTTTCTCTAAAATTTTAAAGATTTTATAAATTAATTGTTTTTGAGATGAGATAAATTTCGAATTAAAAGATGAAAATGTTAAGATGTGACGAAAAGTATGTGAAAAATTGTTTAATATAAACGAATAGATATTAAGATCCATCTCTAACTTTTTTCTATGTTTTAAGCTTTTTTCGGGAATAAATTGTTTCGTTTCCCTTTCAATCTTCCTAGTGAATTTAAACTTCAGGCACATGAGAAATGGGAAAACATTTACTTTTTAAGCGACGGCTTAAATTTTAAGGGCCGATGTTGATTTCAAATAAAACACAAATTATTTAGGAAATTATTGTAATTTCTTTTTATTATGATAATATGGTATGGTTCAATTATGTATGGAACAAAATATCGGCCAAATAGCCGCCGCGACCTCGGCGCAACACCTCCATCCGATGGTCTAAATTTTCGATGACGCTGAGGCATAATTGAGGTTCTATGCCGTTAATGTGCCGAATTATCTCATCCTTTAGCTCTTAAATTGTTGCTGGCTTATCGACGTACAACTTTTCTTCCAAATAACCCCAAAGAAAGAAGTCCAACGGTGTCAAATCACATGAACTAGGCGGCCAATTGACATCGCCACCACGCGAGATAACACGGCCATTGAATTTGTCGCGCAAAAGAGCCATTGTTTCGTTAGCTGTGTGGTAAGTGGCACCGTCCTGTTGAAACCACATATCGTCCAGGGTCATATTCTCAATTCCTGGCCATACTAAGTTCATTATCATCTCGCGGTAGCGAACACCATTCACGCTAAATGCTTGGCCGACCTCATGACACACTATCGCGAACAACAGCAATGTTTTTCGCAGAACGAACTGGGCGAGCATGCACAGGTGTTTTCACAGACCCGGTTTACTAAAATTTGCCCACAATTCTCCCGATTGTTGACACATTTGGTCGATTATGCTGACCAAAAAAAAAATCACGAAGTGCACGAAATGCATTTTGATTTAAACGCCCATTTTCATAATAAGCCTAAATAAGTTTAAGGCGTTGCTCGATTGTGTATCTTGCCATGGTTCAAATTGAGTTAGTCTGAGAAATGTAAAATGAAATGCAGAAAAAAACTTGACGTTTAGGTGTGGTTCACATTCAACATCGGCCCTTAAAATTTAACCACCCTTTACAATAAAATTTCTATAATAGCAAATAAAATTTAGAATTGACTCTTAAGCAAAAAAATTTTTTTTTTATAAATTTTATTTTAAATTTGTTGATAAAAATTAGAATTACACTGATTTTTTGAGGAAGAAACTCAATTGTTTACACAATAATGGTACCAATAGTACTAAAACTAGTAGTAAAACTTAAAAATATTTATACCAAAAGTACTAAATTTTAAATGCATAAAAATCTATAAACCATCATGAAAACAAAGGTACTAAAATTTCGAAGAAAGTACCAATAGCACTAACCCCTATGACTTTTTTAATAAATCGTAGAAAAAAATTGAAAAAGTACTTAAATCTGTGACACAAATATTTGTGTTACCTGATGTACTAAAATTAAAGAGTGGGTACTAAAAGTAAAACATCTATGAAATTTTCAATAAAATGTGAGTACAAATGTAATAAAATTAAATAAATAGTGAGTATAAAGTGCTATATTTTGAAAAGTACTAAAATCTAAATTTTTTTTACCAAATTCGGATAGCAAATGTTGTTAAATTAAAAAGTACCAAGGATACCAAAATAACAAAGTACTTAATTTTTACAAGTAGTAAAATGTCCTAAAATTACATAAATTAATTATTTAAATAAAAGTACATAATTTTTAAAAGTACCAAAATATATAAACTTTTTAACAAGTTCTCTTGAAAAAAAATGTACCAACGTTTAAAGTATTTAAATCTATGAATATTTAGAAAATATTGTGGTGACAAATATAGTAAAATTTTAAAGTATTAATATTACAAACTTTTTAAAAGTACTAAAATCTATGAATTTTTTACCAAATCGATGTACAAAATGTATTAAAATCAAAAAGTACTAAATTGTATTATTCTTTTTGAAAACTTTAGTACCAGATAGACTAAATTTACAGAGTACCAAAAGTTCCAAATTTTTAAAAGTACTAAAATCTATGATTCTGAATATACCAAAAATACTGAACTTAAGGAAAAAAATAAAATCTATGATATTTTTATCATATCTTGTTACTAATATATCTAATATGTTAGAACCAAAAAGTACCGATTAATTGTGACACCAAATGCAATATATTGAAGAAGTTTTAAAAGTTTAAACTTTAAAAAACTACAATATTTAAGATTTTTGGTTAATTATTAGTGGTACGTATCACATGTACTACAATTAAAAGATTTTAAGGATTTTCTCTAATTAATTCTGCCATCACAGATTTTGAAATAAACAAAATTACAAAAATCTAAGAATTTTTCTAAAATAAAATCGTGGTAGCAAATGTTGTATTAATAAAAAAAAAATAATCAAAAAAGTAAATCAATCTACTAAAAGTACTAAGATTTAAGTATCAAAATCAAAATAATGTTCTAGCCAATCATGGTACGAATACACTAAAATTTCAAAGTGTCAGATTGGCGGACTTGGCAGTAAATAAATACACAATGAAAATTTGATTTCGTCTATGCAATTATTTGGAAGAACTATCGCTATGAAAAAATTCAATAGTTTTAATTAATCGTAATTAAGAATATTTGACAGAAAGACCGTTTATCTCTCAATACGATTTTTTAAATTCCTTATTTGTAAAGCTAGAAATATTCATAAAATAATAATTCTTTTAAGTATTGATCATATCTAATTTCAGTATCGAAATACCAATAACAATCTAGGTGACAATATAATAATATGGACTTTATTTTATTCATATATGGAAGTTTAAACCACGTTATAAAATATAAAAAGAAAAAATAAATGATCATGATAAAATTTAAAGCCTTATCCAATTTGTTTTTATTCCATATGAAAAAAGTGTTATAAGAAAAGTATATATTTGAGAAAAAAAAAGATGTACCTTTGATTACTACAAAAATCAGCATTTTTTCCACAAAAAAGGAAACTTTTTTAATAAATAAAACACACATAAATCACATTCCATATAAATACCTTTGTATGATTGCAGCAAATTTAGCATTACTAGGATATAATGATTTCGGCGGTGGCTGTATCTTTTCACAAGCAAAATCATCTCGTACTACGGGTATGGCAAATAACTTAATACCATTCGAAGGTAGACTAGGACCAAATTGGGCAGGCATATCATTGTATTCTTCGATTAACTAATATAAATAGAGTAAATACAAAATAAAATATAAGATAAGCAATTTTTGGATTTATCAAAGGAATATAAATTTACAAGAACCTGATTGGTTAGACGACGATAAACCAAAATGTGACCATCAACTTTTAAAGGTAATTTTAAAATGCATATGCCAACAATTAAGTATACCATTAGAGACCATTGTGATGATGACGCCATTTCAATAGGTTTGATACAAAGAAGGCAATGCTTAAAAAAAAGAAGCTGGAATGAAAAACAAAAATAAATTGAATAATGATATTTTTTGGGTAAATAAACATAATATTTTTTTTTCTAGTTTTTTTGAAAACGACTTTCAAAAATTGAGCCTCATTTTTATTTTTGACCCCTGTTTCAAATATGGTTAATCGATTAACCCATTCCTCGATTAATCGCCTTTATTTCGGTTAACTTTGAAACAAATAATTAACAACTCAAGTAATTATCCGACCCGATTAAATTTTTATTATAGATTTTTCAGTTTTTTTTTTTATCGTGTGAAAGAGATTCTTAAGGATTACATAACTTTTTGAAGCAACAAAAAACCAGTGCTAACAAAGACCATCTCCAGAAGTGGTTCTAGGAGCAATATAACAGGCTACTTTTAAAAAATCATTTTAAACAAAAATCATTGGTGTTAAAACCGACAGAAAACCATATTTATAAAGACAAGAAGTTTTTCTACAAGTCGTTTTTTTGAACAGAAAATTTAGCTGTTAAATTATTATTCTAGACTATGAGAAATAATTAACTGTCAAAAATCCTATTCTGAAGTTATTTTAACCTTAGAATATGAAAGAATTTTTATATTTTTTGTGAATAGGTAGAGCTTAAACAAAAAACCTATTAAAACGTTTATTTTGCTTCTTAGTAATCAAACAATTAGCTGGGTATTTTTCTAACAAGCACTATGACATTACTTATGTTCTGAAATAATAAGAGAAAATTTCTTGCAATTCGAAAATTCTATTTTCTTAAAAATTACAAAAAAAAAAACGAAAAAATAACATGGAATTTAGTTTCTTAATTGACTTAATTGATTTATCAAACATAAAAATAACAAGTTGAAGGACCTTAGTAGAAACAAGTTGTTTCGCGAAAAGTATTTAAGAATTCTCTTATTTGAACAATTTACTTCGTAATGAGGGTTCTCCTTAGGAATATGAGTGTTAAAAAGTTTTATTGATTTTTGTAAATCTTGGAAAAAATTTTTAGGTCGACTTTTTGAATGCACCCTGCGGGAAAATGACCTATTCCAGGACACGTCACATTACCGGTTCATTGTGATAGGGACCGGTTACGAGACCGATCACTTTTACATGGCCTTGTCCTAGGAGGGGGTCAATTGCCCTCTGTGACATGTCACAGGACTGGTCTAAAAGGACAAGTCGTGACTTTTAAACCGGTCAAATGATAGGTACTTTAAGAACCGGTGCTCTTTTCACCTATCTCGTGATATGTTTTTTCGGAACCGGTTCAGTTTTCACCTATCCCGGGACAGGTCCCAATTCCCAACTGACCCCTTTTTTTCGGCAGGGCAGCTATTGTTTATTTGAAAAATTTTCTAATTTCTCAACAGTAACAAATAAAGAAAATAAAATACCAGCTTTATAGACAAAATGTTGTACTTCGGCAAAACAGTGCGTTTATTTGTTTAAGGCTTAATGGTTTACTCCCACTGAACATATCTGACAACATTTGATTTTTAAAGAGTCTTCAGATTCCTACCAAAAACCACCAAGATTCGAAGGCATGATTCCTTAAAAAGTCTCAAGATGCTTCGAATATCATAAAAACAAACTCTTTTTAAACAATGGCCCCTTAAACTTCAGAACAGAAAATCTTTTTCAAAACTTTAAATTATTTTATTATACAAAAAAAAAATCAACTTTTGGTCCCCTAAATATAAACAATGAAAAGCGTGCGGTACCAAATGTTGACGTTTTTGACATTATCTACACATATATATTATTTAACTACCCAATCAGAAAAATACAAACGGGAAAGCGCTGGCGAAAACCTAAAAAATGGCTTTAAAAAAGCTTTTGCACATACAAAATAATCAGTTTTATATTAAAAGAAAAAATAAAAAATGCCCGTAAACGGATTCGAACTGGAAACCTTATGGTAGCAAACTTTAATGGAACTTTTTTGGTTTCAGATTCGTGTTTAGGAGACCAAATTATTAAATAAAAAAGTTTTTGATATGTACATTATCTTTAAACTTGTTTTTTGGCGTACCATCCTCAATTACAAGGACATTTGTTCCAACAGCGGAAGTCTACGCTATGACTGAAGACAGATGTATTACTTCGAGAGCTATATTGAACCCAAGTTTAACCTCATCACGCATAGCTGCTTCATTTGTTCGCGAAAACAAATTGAAGTCCTTCAAGTTGGATGGTAAAGCTTATGTAAAGCTAACCATCATACCCAACATGACGTCACTTATAAAATATGATCTGTGCTGGCTGATGGTGAAAGATTTACCCAAACAACCATATGTTACTTCGTTCAATGAATCCGTGAGGGAGAAATTTCGCCATTTCGCCACGCCAACGACCCAGTGACAACGGAGGTAGGAGAAAATCTTTATTCAACAATTTTTAAAACTAACATTACCCATATTAATGACGGATCTTTTTTTGCTCAAGATTCTACCCTTGGTTTGCACATCATTGGATCCTTTTCTGCTTAAATTTACCCATTATCAAGTATTTTTATTTAATTTACTCTTAATGTTACCCATTCATTTCACATTCGAATATTTAGTAAAGTCAATCTTTAAATTTACAGATACGTAAAGGCGGGGAGAAAGTTCAGGTCATAAACAATTGGTACCGGACTATTGTACCCAAGGTGCCAATACCAACTCTTCCCATTGAAGTTTGAAAAGCATGTCAGAAAAAAAGGCTAAACATTTAATGTTAAACACAACATGAAGTCAGTGTTTTTAACATCATAAAAGTGATAGAAAGTGCCCAACAACCTCAGCGGAGAAAAACATTAATTGAAATTTTGTAACCAAATTTAAATATATAAAAAAAAACTTTAATTGAAATTCAACACCTAAATTTTAATAAAAAGAAAAAATTAACTTAATCCTCGAATTGAAAATTTAAACGAAAATTCCATTAAAATTTAAAGCGAAAGTAGATTACATCAATGAATCTAACTTTGATTAAAAATCTTAAGTTTAAAGTGAATTTAAAAGCTTAACCCTGAAATTATAAAATAAATTATTGTAGAATTTAAATTATAAAACCTAAACACCCGAAAGTAAACTTAACCTAAATTTATATTTTAAGTTAGGTAAATAAAGTTTATAACGTTTATTTTCCCTTTTTTTCGATAGAAAACAGCCATTTTTGTTTCTAGCTTTTTTAAACCCGTAAGTATTCAGTTTGTAACTGAAATACTGCTTTGGAAATGTATTTTGTTTTGTTTTAATTCATTAATGACCAAAATTCTTTAAAGGAAAAAGTTATTCCGACAAATTTATGTTAATAAACTTAGAAATGGCTGATAAAAATTCGTTTACGGTTAAACTAAATCAAGTTTAACTGACATCCCAAAAACCCAGCCTTAGCTTAACGAACAATTAGGTTAATCTCGAAACAAATTTAATTGGGATTTACCTAATGATTGTGTTTTTCAGTGGTGATTTAGGAGCTGTTAATTTTGATAGTACTGCCATACTTTAAAAAAAAAAAAAAACAAATGGCATTATTAAAAATGCAAAATATTAACATGGCAATACTATCAATTCTCATAAATAAAAAAAAACTTACGCGCGTCCTTATATTTTTTTATAAAATTTGCATTCATTTATAAAAAAAAGGAAAATTTGTTCGAAATGGATTTGTTCGAAAAGTGTATCAAAAACCACGTTTTCTTTATTTATATCAGCTGTTTTAATTTGACAAGTCTAACTGGAGCTTAACCGACCAATGCTGCTGGGTTAAATCATCATCATTTGAAAAACCGAATTCTAGAGTTAACCATTGTTTAACTAACAAATAAAGCTAATTGACATCGCAAAAACTAAGCCTTGTAGCTAGTTTTTTGGA
The DNA here is from genome assembly GCA_949748255.1 of Eustalomyia histrio. NCBI lineage: Eukaryota > Metazoa > Arthropoda > Insecta > Diptera > Anthomyiidae > Eustalomyia > Eustalomyia histrio. Next base: position 216,818,952 of record OX456523.1, read on the forward strand.
TATGAGTTAAACTTGGTTAAATGGCTTACTAGTTAAACTGAAAATAAATTTAAGCTAGCTTTGATCCCAATTTTTGCTTTTCATTAGTAGTTTAAGACTTGAAAGATAACGTAATGCTGCCATATTTTATTCCAACAAAATTTTATATTTTATAGCCAAACATATGGTAGCATTGAAAATACTTAATAAAAAATCAAAACAAATATTTTTTCAAACAAAAGCACGTATTCACGAATATAAATAAATTATTTGGACGAGTTCTAACTGCCTTAGGCGTTCTTGTTATGGTCTTATTTAAATTTGAATATGTTTCAGAATCGCTGAAATCTTCATCATATGAGGAATAATCCATTTTATTATTTTTTTTAATTTGTAAGCAACTTTTTAGTATTTACGAAGCAGCTGATTTATGTATTTAGATACGCTTTTCATCAGCTGTGTGTTTTGTTATCTGTAACTTAGGTTTAACTGGCCAATTTTGCCCAGTTAAACTCAAATTAAAACAAAATAAACTGGATCTCAAAAACAGCATTCCAAACCATGTAAACCAATAAAAAAGGTTGAACTACTAGTGACATAAAATATCAAAGAAATCTTACCTAATATTAGATAATTTTGTTGAAGTATAAGTAACAATTTGTTGTTGTTGATTGTATACTTATTCTCTTCTACCCTTGTAGGTTCAGGTTCTAAATTGTTATTGTTAATTATTTAATTTATTATTTTTTTTTCCTCTTTTTTACTTATTACTGTGTTGGCTGGCTGCTGCTGACGCCAACTTTGATGACTTTGCCCACTACAACTCAAACAAAGAAATCTTTAAAGTGGATCAAATATTTGTTGACGTTTTCTAAACTGCTGTGACTGTTGTTTTTGTTTTTCTTGCTGCTTCTGGTGATGATAATGTTTGATTATAAAATTAATATTTACAAGTTGCATTTGTATGCCCATGAATTTTGCAATAACTGAAAACTGCAAGGAAATTAAAAAAAATATATATATTATTAATTAAAAGTATTGTAACGATTTTACCCTTTAATATAGTAAATTTATTTTTTTTAATTTTCTTTCACAAAAAATAAATACAAATGAAAAAAATGGAATATTGTGCTAAATGAATACTGATTTGAAATAGAAAATGTGATTTTAAAGAGTGTCGATGTCCAATTTGTTTCCTTCTATATAAAACTAATACAGTCAAGGAAAAAAGTCTACATACACCCTTTGATTTATGGGTTTTACAAAGTTTGCGAAGAAAATAGAAAATATGTTTATACAAATATTTAAGGCATTAATAAATAAATTTATTTATAAAATAAAAAAGTAATTCATTTTTATAATAAAAACAATACTAACAAAAACATGAAGAGCTCATAGGAAAAAAGTGTACATACAGCAACAAAAAATTAATATTATTTGAAAATTTTGCAAATAAAAAGAAAAGATTTTAACTTTTAATATTTGGTCGGCCCACCTTGGGCATCAATTACTGTTTGAAGACGACGGGGCATTGATGTCACCAAATTCTCTGTAATATTGGGTGTTATTTCGGCCCATGCAATTTTTCCAAAACGTCTCATATGTGCTCTATTGGGTTTAAGTCCGGTGACTGGGGTAGTGAATTCAGCTGTCTTGGGGCATAGTAAAGAAGAAAGCCTCGAACTACGTACGCAGTATGCTTAGGGTCGTTATCTTGTTGGAAAATCCATTGATTTCCTAGACCCAAGCTATCAACAGATGCCATTAGATTCTGTTCCAATATGTTTTTATATTGATAGCGGTCCATATTACCTTCGACAAAAACCAAACGACCAACTCCAAATGACGCAATGGCGCCCCAAGCCATGACGTTGCCGCCACCATGTTTAACTGTAGGTATAACATTCTTTGGGTCAAGTGCAGTGTTTGGTTATCTCCAAACTTTGGATTGGCCATCACTTTCGAAAGTGGTATACTTACTTTCGTCGGTAAATATTACACGCTTCCAAAAATCCATACCCTTGTCCAAATGTTATTTAGCAAACTCAAGGCAAAGTTTACGATTAATCGCTGAAATTAGTGGTTTTTAGCGTGCTAATCTGATTTTAAAACTATTGTCATGCAAAACGTTTATTACTATTCCTGGAGTAACTATTATATTATAACATTTTTCGATGTGTTCCGCCAATTTCGGGACACTTATTTTCGGATCCTGGTTGACTACTTTAATAGTACTGCTAACATCGAGTCTCGAAAGCCTTTTGGGTCTACCAGACCGTGGCTTATTTTCGGTACTATCACAATTTCTAATGATCGTCTGCACAGTAGCACGACTTAATTTATCGATCTAAGCAATTTCTCGATAAGATTTATTTTCCTTTCGGAGATTTACTACCATATTTCTATCTGAAATATGAATCTCATTCCGATTTTCCATTTTGAAGGATACAAATTTAAATAATATCTTCTTTAGTTATCACTTTATCAACGTAAACGATTGTAAAGCTTGTAAATTTAATAAATTAACAAAGTTAACGGTTTTTTCTCTTTCTTTGTTTTTAATTTTCAATTTGATGTTAGGAGCTGCCACGCTGTATGTAGACTTTTTTCCCGCTAATTATTATGTTTGTTCCTAATAATTTCTATCTTATATTATTTTCATATCTTTTTTTTTTTTCTTCTTTAAATAGTCTATACTATACATGCCATAAACATTGCTATAAAATCTTTTTAAATTATCGCTACTAATTCTCTAAAACTTCAAAATTGTAGGGTGTATGTAGACTTTTTTCCTTGACTGTATATATGAAGATTACCCCGATTAAAGAAAATTCGAGGCGGAAATCGATTGAAAATATACAAAAATTCAAAGTTTGGGCCTGGCAGGGAATGGGTTAACGTTGTTTGATTTATTCTAAATTGTTTGCATGGAAGATCTGCACATTTGGCTATTATATTTTAAGTATCACTTCTAAAAATTTAACAGTAGTTACAAAATATTTGCGTTTTTTAAATAAATTGCCCTTTATTCGATTGGGGTCATATGTGTCCCCAACCGCTAAGCTATTAAGATGAAATATAACATTTAAAAGTACAAAATTGATTAATTTTTCATACAAACTTCTTAAAAAAAATTATGTTAATTTTTTACATAATTTTTAATAAAAATCACACTTTTCTTGAAATCTACAAAAAAAATAAGAGCTCGTCACCGATAGGTCCATAAAGGGATTTACCTAAAAATTGCTATACTTCATCTCTAGGATGTATTTAATAAATAAGCCCTTGAACTGCAAAATTTATTTTTTTAAAATTTGTTTAAGAAAATTTTTTAAAAATTGCAAATGGAGTTTTGAAAATTACGCGACAGGTTTACAGACAGGTAATAAAACAATATTTCATATCTGATTATTTATATGTATAGGGAGCAAAAAACAATTATGGCTTTAACCAATTTCTGAAAGTTTAAAAAAGTGCCATCAAATTTCATGACCTAGTGTTTTTTTGAAACAAAATTAGTCTGGGGCATTTGCTATTTCTTGGCGAGTTCTTAACGGATTTTGAAGTTATGTAGCTTTTTGAAAAGATAATTTTATACTGAAATCGATTCATTATACAAGTGATTGAAGAAATTAAAATATAGAACGAAATTTTCCTAAAAACAGAAAAAAGTCATAGTTTTCCCATATAAACACTCTTGAAAATTTCAATCGATTTCCGCCTCGACTTTCCCTTATTCGATTGACTGCAAACTTCATATTTATTAGTTTTATATAGAAAGGAAACAAATTGGACGCCGACACTCTTTAAATTTGCCTTTAAAAATTTCCATATAATCTTGAACGCCCTCAATAAAACATATACATAAAGCATTTACTCAGAAAAAAAGTTAGTAGAAAAATTTGTAAACTCTTTTCAATCCCACTTTACTATTTTTGTACTGATTTTTAGTAAAAAATTATAATTTAGCAAATCTTTTTGCTATTTACATTTTACATATTACAGAATTTTTACAGAAAATTTAAAATTTTTTTGTTGCTTAGGTCAGAAATCATTTTACAAATTTTTGAAAACCGATTTGCTAAAATTAGCAAAAAAAATTACTAATTTTAAAAAAGTGGATATTGAAGAAAATGTTATTTCTAATTAAAACTCACACCTACAAACTTAAATTGCCTTAATATGTTACATAGATTAAGAAAGGGATCGGAAGTGAATATACTGACTCATGTCTAAAAATAGAACATTCACTTAAAATATCACTAAAAAGTTTTTTTTAGTTCTAAAAATCAGTCCTTAAAACAATTAAAATTTGACCTTAAAAGTAAAAAAAAAATTACTGAAATATTTTTAAAAACAGAAATTAACAAATTAAAACAAAATGATAAATTCGTTTATGTTTTTACAATTCTTAGACCGTTGGTTTTTTTTTTTAATTGTGTATAATATAATTTTTGAAACAAATAAATAAAATAAAAAAATTTTGATGCTCGATAAAAAATAAAATTTTAAATTTTGTACTAATAATATTAATAATATTTAGTAATTTTTTTGCTGACTTTAGCAAAAAAGTTTACTAAAGTTTAGTAGCGGCTACTAATTTTTCTACTAATTTCATTGTAGACGTGTGTTGCTAAAATTAGCAAAAAATACCGCTGGGCTCAAATTAGCAAAATTTCCCGTAATAACAGCAAAATTTTTCAGTTGTCATTAGACTTTTTTTGGTGAGTGTATATTTTTGCATAGTTTTTGACAAATATTTATATATGCCACGAACGAAATAGAAAATCAATAATACTGTATTGTATTTATTAGCACAATATGGCAAATGGAGACTAGCCCTGCAGCAGAATATGCTTAATGGAGAGAATGTCTTTGATGGCAACTTTTAGAACGCGATGTTTTTGTCTAAACAGAATATGATGCTAGTACAGAGTTGTAAATACCGTATTTGTCGCTAGATGAAGCCTTGATGGAGAGTTGCCACTGTTAGCAATTGTGTTACATCACAGAGTTGGCATATGTTTTACGAGAAAATGTAAATTGATGAATCGAATTTCCGTAACAGTATGCTAATACTGTCCAGAGTTGTTTTAACGCTAATTCCAATTTACACTGCAAAGTTAATCTAGTAAAAGTTTAATTAACTGTTTAATCAAGCACTAAACAAGTAGATTAAATCATATTTTACCTCGCATTTACATCTGCATTCAAATCACGAGATTTCGACTAAAATCGAGATTTTAGTGAAAATTTCGTATCAAATCAAGATTTCCCATACCAATGAAATCCCGCAAATTCACGAGATTTGTAACCTAATGACATTATGTTTTCTTATTTAGACTTCTTTCATAAAAAAGTAGCAACGCTGATCTGCAACTGACATAATAAATAGCCGCATAAACACAATAGTGAATAACAAAATTTGGGAATTTCAATGCAGATATAAACGCGACCTAAGTGTTAAAAAATGCATATGTAAACGATGAAGATTAAAAGTTGGACTTACTTTAATCAAGTAGATTAACTTTGCTGCCTAAACGGGCTTATTAACCATTAGTTATAATTAAAGGAAATTTGCTCCGTATAGTGTTAAATTCGATAAGTTAGCCGACCTTATTTAATCTTATTTTTTTTTTAATTATATATTCAATCATGTAAACTACAACCTGCATGTATAAATTTACTATCACTGGGTGAATTTTATTTAATTCACCATTATCTTCGTAAGCTATCAATGCACACATATAAATAATAATTATTATTTTATTATGTTGTTCTTTTTCATATAAATTTTTAAGTTCAATAACATTATTTTTTCGAAAATAAAACAAAACGCATAAACTGTGATGAGACAAATAACTTTTAGGCTTTAAAATAGCAATGTTCAAAACGATTTTTTTATTTATTTTTTTTTTATTCCCTGACCCATGGAAAAATAATACAGACCTACAATAAGGTTTGAGAGTTATTAAAAAGAACAAGTTTGGATCCTTTAGATTTTTAGACGCTTCAGACTTCGGAGTAATTTCAGATTAAAATGTCTAAAAATTACATTTTAGAGCTTTATAATATAATCGCAAATGTTCAGAAAATTCTTTGCAATTTTCCAAATGTATTCAAAACATTACTGTACGATTTTTAAAGAACCCAAAAAACATTTTTACGGACTCTCCGACACGTACGGATTCATGAATCCGGTTCTACTACTTTTACGGACTGTAAATACGTATCCATCAAAGCATGTACGTAAACGGAACATTATCGGACCGTATAATTGAATTTTCGAAAACAGTACGTTTTGACTCCGTTTTGGTGCATACGTTTCTGTATCGTCAAATACGGACTTCCTCGAATTTTATAAGTTTTTCTTCCGTTGCTTTTGAATTCGTTTTGGTGACAAAAACGAATAATTGAAATTAAAAGAAGGTTTTCGATGATGTGCGCAAATTTATGCAATTTTGCAAATAAAAATATTGTCTGCAAATTCATAATAGATTTTGTTTAAAAATGTGCAAATTTGCGTTGTATGCTAAAATTTAAAATTTTGTTTTATTTTTTCATGACATTCAATGGGCCATAACCGCAGTTATGCTGGAGATGAATATTTCATTTAATTAAATTTCTAAAAGTTTTATGTTATTGTTATTGTTATTTTATTTATTTATTATTTGTTATTCAAAATAAAAAAATTTAGGCATTTACATAAATCCGTTTTTTGTTAAAAAAACGGTAGGAATATGGATCCGTAAACGGTCCGCCATTGACGGACTTTTAACGGACAACTCCGTTTTTCATCCGATATATCCGGTCCGTTATTGACGGGCTTTTGACGGACAACTCCGTTTTTTATCCGATATATCCGGTACGTAAACGGTCCGTCATTGACGGTTTTTAAACGGATTCGAATCAGTTTCGATGTTCCTTTAAATCCATTTTCTGGTCCGTATACCGATCCAGAAAACGGTACGGAAATGGAGTTGAATTCCGTTTATGATGGACCGAAAACGGTACGTAAACGGGACGTATTGTTTGTTGGGAAGTTTGTATTTTTAATATTAATCAATAATAGTTAGTGTTTCCAATTATTCGACCCTGTCGTTTACCGAGCCGATTAATCGGAAAAATTGGCGATTAATCAATCAACCGTTTAATGCAAGTTATGTCTATCCAGGGACTTTTTCCTGTTCTCAGAACTCAAGAGAATGCTTGCTGGAAAGAAATTTAGCGCCGTTGAAGAAGTAATCGCCGAAACTGAAGCCTATTTTTAGGCTAAAGACACAAAGTACTATAAAAATGGTATCGAAAAATTGTATGACCGATATAATCATTGTATCGCCCTTGAAAAATAAAATCAAATTTTACCCAAAAAAAATTTTTTCTATGTTAGCTAAACTGTTAAGTTAGCAGTCATAAAATATATTTTAATTACAATGTGTACATTAAGGGGTCCTATATTATATGGCAATTTCTATATAAAACTAATAAATATAAAGTTTGAAGGAAATCCGATAAAAAAAAAGTCGGGGCGCAAATCAATTAAAAATTTCAAGAGTGTTTATATGGGAAATACATGACTTTTTTCAGTTTTTAAGAAAATTTCGTTCAATATTATAATTTTTAACCACTTGTGTTATGAATCGATTTCAGTATAAAATTATATTTTCAAAAAGCTACACAACTTCAAAATCGGTTAAGTACTCGCCAAGAAATAGCAAATGCCCCAGACCAATATTGTGTCAAAAAAAAAAACTAGGTCATGAAATTTGATGGCATTTTTTTAAGCTTTCAGAAATTGATCTCTATACTTATAAATACTCAGATATGAAATATTGTTTTATTACCTGTCTGTTAACCTGTCGCGCAATAAGGCAAAAAACGCATATATTTTTTGGCATAATCTTCAAAACTCCATTTTCAATTTAAAATAATTTTCTTAAACAAATTTTAAAAAAATGGTTTTTTGCATCTTAAAGATGAAGTATGCCAATTTTCAGGTAAATCCCTTCATGGACCTGTCAGTGACAAGCTCTTATTTTTTGTGGATTTCGAGAAAAGTGTGATTTTTATAAAAAAAAAATAAGTAAATTTACTATTTTTAAGTACATTGTATCAAAAATTAATCAATTTTGTACTTTTAAATATTATATTTTATCTTAATAGCTTAGCGGTTGGGAAAAAAATAATATGACCGCATAAACCCTTGTAGACATGGGGTCACATATGACCCCAAGCTAATAAAGCACAATTTATTTTAAAAAAACGCAAATATTTTGTAACTACAGTTGAATTTTTAGAAGTGATGCTTAAAATATAATAGCCAAATGTGCAGATCTTCCTTGCAATAAATTTAGAATACATGGAACAACGTTAACCCATTCCTTGCCAGGGCCAAGCTTTGAGTTTTGAAGTTATGTAGCTTTTTGAAAAGACAATTTTATACTGAAATCGATTCATAACACAAATCATTAAAAAAATTAAAATATTGAACGATAGTTTCTTAAAAACTGAAAAAAAATCATATTTTTCCCATATAAAAACTCTTGAAATTTTCAATCGATTTCGGCCTCGACTTTCCTTTAACCGATTGCCCCCAGACTTCATATTTATTTGTTTTATATAGAAGGGAAACAAATTGGACCCCGACACTCCTTAAAATCACATTTTCATTTTATTGGACACCTCTAGTGTACATGTTTAATTTTTTGTAATTTAATACATTTTTTAAATAATAAATAATAATTTCATAAGTTTAAAATTAAAATTTTATGATTTACACTCACCAAAAAAAGTCTGTAATGGCAACTGAAAATTTTGCTGTTATTATGGGAAATTCTGCTAATTTGAGCCCAGCGGTATTTTTTGCTAATCTTAGCAACACATGTCTGCTGACGTGCAGTACAATGAAATTAGTAGCCGCTACTAAATTTTAGTAGACTTTTTGTAAAGTGGAATTTAAAATCTGTTTGCTAAAATCAGCAAAAAAAATTACTAAATATTATTAATATGAGTACAAAATTTAAAATTTTTTTTTATAGAGCATGAAAATTTTTTAATATATTTTTCAAAAAATATTTTATACAAAATTAAAAAAATCAAAGGCCTAAAAAACTTAAAAATTGTTAAAACATAAAAGAATTTATCATTTTGTTTTAATTTGGTAATTTCTCTTTTGAAAAATATTTTAGTCAATTTTTTTTTTACTTTTAAAGTCAAATTTTAATTGTTTTTAGGGCTGATTTTTAGAACTAAAAAAAAATTTTAGTGCTATTTTTAGACATGAGTCCGATCCCTTTTTTAATCTATGTAACATTTTAAGGCAGTTTAAGTTTGTATGTATAAGTTTTAATTATTAGAAATAACATTTCCTTCAATATCCACTTTTTTAAAATTAGTAATTTTTTTTTTACTAATTTTAGCAAATCGGTTGTCAAAAATTTGTAAAATAATTTCTGAAATTACCAACAAAAATTTGTAAATATTCTGTAAAAATTCTGTAATTTGTAAAATGTAAATATCAAAAAGATTTGCTAAATAATATTTTTTTTCTAAAAATCAGTACAAAAATAGTAAAGTGGAATTGAAACCCGATTACAAATTTTTCTACTAATTTTTTTTTGTGAGTGTAGTTATGAAAACTTTAAACTTTGAGAAATGTTTATTTAAATTTAATAAAATACTAAACAAATATTTTAATTTGTTGATTAAGTTATTTTCTTGTTATTTCTTCAGCCCAAAGAGTACCAATAAAAAACAAACGTAAAATTGCATTTAAACTCTGAATTATGACAAAACATAACAACAATAAATTTTCATTGTTAATGAAAATTTTTATTAAATCATTCGATTCATTAATACTATGAACGAAAATTTAATTTTTTATATATATTTAAAAAAATATATAAAGTAAGAAATAATTTTGGGACATTTTTTAACGAAAAAAACCAAATAAAAACCAAAAGATGTTTGGAGAGAATTTTATGTAATAAAGATACTTTATGAAAAAAGTGTTTGAGTTAAAAATTGCGAACCCAAAACAGCCCAAACAACAATTGAGGATGGAAGAAATATTTTAATTTCCAATTTTTTTATTTATTGCGACTATAAATTTGCTTGTGCTTATCCTATATTACGTTCTAAAATCTAAGATTTATTTCATTAAAAGATTGCAAAGTTCATGTTATTGAGTCATCAAACGTGTTTAGAAAAAAAATATCAGCTGATGGGAAATTTTAGATAAGAGATTTATAGACTGTAATAGAAAGCAATTAGAATTGGGTTTAACAATAAATTAAAAAAACGAGGTCTTTGGCCGGATCGATATAAATGTATCAACCAAATAAAAAATTTGTACACTCAGAATATTATGTAGTTTAGTGTTTGTAGTTTAATAAAAACGTTTCCTGTTGCTATTTAAAAAAAGAACATATATTTATTTTTCAAAAAAACATCTATTATATTAACTTTTTTATACATTTGTTCGAAATGATTTACTATCATTTACCAATTTTGTTCAGTTTCATTTCCTTTTTTCATTTGTTTCAAATTTTATAAGAAATTTACCCACAAAACGGAAATTTGTGGTTGGTTTATTTGTGTCCGTCACAATTATTACAAAATAAAATGTTTCAAAAAAAATATTCAAAAAATTCCAATATGTTTTTTTTTCTTTGAATTGTTTGTTTATATACGAAATTATTTCAATTCAAATTACAAGAACTTCATAAACACACACGCAAACACATTTACACAAAAAGTGTCTATGGATTAAAAAATAAACAACAAATACAAAAACGGAAATAGTTTAAAATTTCAGTTTGAATCATTTATTTTTTTAGAAATTGATAGGTAAAATTTTAACATTTATTTTAACTGATTAATCATTTGTTTCTTACGGATGTGTCAGTTGTTTAAACAACATTTAAAAATAAATAGCAAAACCCGGTTTTTAAATGAAATATCATGGTATTTTCAGTTATTTAAATTTACAAACTATTTTAAGTGTATTAAAATGTATTTTAAGTCTGTTTCGAGATCATAGAAAATTTGTCAAATAAAACATTCCTTATTTTTGTTTTAGTAATAATGGATAATACACAGAAAAAGTTACTAGACACTAGCCGAATGGAATGCATTTTCTAATCAGCTACGACCTTCATCGACATTCTTCGTGCCCTTACAAGTGCTAATTGTAAATCTCTTTTTAACAAAGGTAAAAGCTATTTATGCCAAAAACCAGTTGATTTTTTTTTTTTTTGAGTTTAGAAGAAATTTTATTTTTGTGCTTTGTACATTCTTTATTTCTTCTTCATTACTGTTTGTCCAAATCAGAAATTAATTAATATTAAAGACACGTGTTTAAATTATTTGTACATACGGTCAAACAATTCTTTTATCGTACCAAGTAGTATTTTAATATTAAAGTTATAAAACTTTTTTTAGTCGATCTTTTTAATACTTATATTTTTATTTTGTATAAATAGAACATTTTTGGTCGTCAAAGTTAAACAACATCATGATTTTTTTTTAGGGAAATACCTAGCCACGTGTTTGATTGCTAAGAAGACAAGAATAAAGCAAAATATATACGTTTTAATATATATATTTTTTTAAAGCTATTTCTGTTCTAGAGTTTAGCTTTTTTAAAATTTCGTAAAGATCTTTCGCCGGATCGAAATTAATATATAAATAAACCTAGTTAAAAATGGTTACTTTGCTTTATTTTTGTGAATATATGGAGGTCGTTATAACCAAACAAAAATAACAAAAAAAAATAATCTTATTGAAAATAAAAAACAAAAACAAAAGAAATAGGATTGTATTGTATATTCTTAATTTATATTTTTAGACGACGAATATAGAAGAAATTTGTTGGTGGAGATTTAAAATGAGATTTAAACGTAAGTCATATTTTTTATATAAAAACCTCATTATACGGAATGAAATTCAAGCTAATCTCTTAAATTTTTATGAAATTTGATTATGTGAATAAGGGCCGCCTTCTGAAGGTCCAGTATCAATTAAATAAACCGATAATTTCAAATTTTATATGTAAACAATAACAAATGTATCAATTAAAGTTCCAAATAACAGCTAACGCAACATTGTGAAAATGAGGCCAAGTTTGATTGCTAAAAAACTAAAAATTTTAAAAACTACACTCACAATATATTTTCCGTAACAGAACGTAGTTTATTTAAAAAGTAATACGTAAAGTTTGTTTTTAAACCAAGAATCAATTGAAATTCATAGAAATATATTTTTTAACTATTTGAATCAGTCATTCACAAAACAAACTATAAAAATTTACAGACATTCAATAGGAGTTGATATTTTCAGTTAAATGTATAATTTTATCTTTTCTGTTTTAAAAATATAAATTCATATAATTCCTTATTGTTTTTTTTTACCAAAATATTTTGTTTATATACGAAAATATTTCAATAAAAATTACAAAAAATTATTCAAATATAGATACACACAAGAAAATAAAAAAATATATACGTCTGTGTGTGTTGTGTTTTGAAAAATTACACACAAATAAAAAAAATTTCCATTTGAAAAACAAACCACAAAAATCGTTTTTTCTACTTTTTGTCAGTTAAAAATTGATGATTATTTTAAACTAATTTCGATTGCTTTTACTATTTATGTCGATTATTAAACAATGATTGAAAATAAACAAGAAAATGGGCTGAATATAATGAAAAATTAGTAGTCCTCTTTTTAATTGTATTTCCGATTAATTTAATATGTATTTTAGATTATTTTTAACGAAATAATATTGTGAGTGTATGTATGTTCAGAAGAGTTTAACAAAATCCCCAAAATTCAATTTCATATTATTGAAATTGTTTCATAAATCTTTTGTCAGCAATTCTTTATCACAGCGAAAAAATTTTCATTATGTATGCATTTTGCCCAATCGCTTCCAGTTTCCAAATTTTGTTAATTTTTCCATTAAAAAAAATATAACATTTTTCTATGCAGGGATGAAACCCTAAAAAATTGGTTCGGGTTAATCGAAATAAAAAGTTCAGATTCGGGATCTGTTCAAGCTTCGGGTTCAACATTTAATAAAATTACAACTGTTCTATTAATAGGAAATTTATTAATTTTTTTAAAGAAATTTTCATTTAATTTTATAATTAATATATTTTTCAACTTTAATTCCTTTAAATTTGTTGTTTGTGGCAACAAAATAAATTTTAAAACTAAAAAGGCTCTCTCGACACTTACTTGCTTGCATAGCAGGTACTGCGAAAATAATCTTAGCCGATTGATACAATAATTGCGGTTTCATTTTATGTTGCTCCCAAAATAGTAAAATGTTTTTTTTTTTTGCAGTCTTGGATATTTTTCATATATTTCAACTTCATTTTTAACTAAGTTGTCAATCGAAGCGATGACGTTTACATTTCTCACGCCATGAACAGCAAGAATACTTTTTTTATATTTTTGAACCCGAGCCTAGCTGAATTTTCGGGTTCAACGGGTTCGGGTTCAAAGTTTTTATAAACATCGAACCTGAACCAGTTTGGGTTCGGGTACGCTCTCAGTTTCTATTTCTATGAAGTTATGAAACATAAATAGGACAATTTAATATAAGTTTACGTCCGATGTAACTGTTTTTCATAAATATTTTACGGAAATTCAATTCATCAATTTCCATTTACTCATAGAAACAGAAATTCCCATATGCCAGCACTAAAATGTCAATTGCCATCAGTGGCAACTCTTCAATATCATGTTAGCATTTGACTGCAAAAGCAGCAAAGACTAGAACCCACTCGATGTTTCCAGTATATAACATTAACACATTAACCTCCGGGCACTTCCACCACATTATAGTCATTCTTAACACATATATAAGTACAAGCACCTTCAGGTAGCTTGCAGTTGGAGATAGAAAGTTGATAAGGCAACATTTCAGCAAAATAACATTGGTGATTATTTTTGTATTAAAGTGTAATAATAAAGTTTATTTAAATTTTGTGTGAATAAAGAGTTGCTATAGAAAATTTCTTATGTGTTTATTATTTGCAATATAAAAAGAAATCGATTTATTTAAAAGTAAATAAATCAACGGTAAAAGGTAAAATCAGAACAATATCATAAAGCTTTTCTCCCTGCGTTTACATCACTACGTGGAAAGGGTCCATGTTTTTGTCTAGTCCACATAGAAAGATATCTAAATAAAGTACCTGTCAAGTACAATACACAATATTATTAATTTCTCCTAAGTTATGTTTTATTATTAAGTCAAGATCTGGCCCTATGGCCGGCACTGCGACCCATATGGATGTGTTGTACTAAAGATCATAAAACTAAACCAAATTCTGTATTATATTCTCAATGAACTGTAATTTAGAAGATGGAGAAGAGTTTCTTATATTCTCTGGACCTAAAAATTCCTTATTGAAAACTTTCCTCCTGTTCCTATGCAAAGCAACAAACTCACACAAAATGTGGATAGTTGTTTTATCGCCCTCAAGACATAGCCGCCACAGAGGCGATTCCAACAGATTCATACTTCACAAATGGTAGTTTAATCCAGTGTCCGTTAAAAAACCCTGTTAGTAACCTAATGTCATTCCTAGCAAGGTCCAAAATTTTCCCATTGGAAAAGGGATTGACCAATAGTTTCGCCTGTCTCATCCCCAAAGAATTGTTCCAAATGTCCTTTGCCATTGGTTGTTCGCCCTTCTTAACCAGGGCTGCTATGGTGGACCAATTCACCTCACAGTACCAAAGGTGTGGAAGAACCGATTCTAACTAGTTCGTCCGCTACCTCGTTACCAACATGACCACGATGACTTGGTATCCAGTAAAGAGTAACCCTGTTACGCCAACTGTTGAAGGGTATCAAAACACTGCAGAACTATTCCTAAAGTGAATGTCCACGACGACAAGGCCTGGAATGCCGCCCGGCTATCAGAGAAGATCGAAATATAAGCGCCCTTTAGACCAGTAGTTCAGCTTGAAATACCCTGTAGTTCAGCTTGGAATACCGTTGGCCACTTGCGCATTGGCTCCGATATTCTCGTGTTGGGTCCAAGGCCCCCCTCTCCCACACCGGAGTCCATTTACGACCCGTCAGTATACCAGTTTAGACTGCCAGTGTCTACTACTGGACCACCCGCTGCCCATTCCGTTCTGCTTGAGATGACAACCCCGAATCTTCTACCGAATCTCAATTCAGTGTTAATACGGTATGTCGGTATACCTAAGAAGTCCTTGTTCCCTAAAGAATTCAAGATATGTTTGTACATTCACAAAAACCTTATGGAGGACTTACTAAGGAGTGATACTCGCAAAGTTTTATGTCGCCACTTTACTTTTTTGACAAATATCAGAAAAATATTATTTACGAATTTTCAAAAGAAAATAAAATAATGTTTTTCAGCATTTGTCACTGTAAATTCACGCAATGAAATATTTTGTTATGAAAAAACACAGAAATAGTTTTAAAATCTATATTCAAATCAATGTTGAATGAAATTTTAATTTATGAGTAAAATCTCTTTATTCATGATGTTTTTAAAAGGGTTTAAATGACACCAAATGATTTCAAAACAAGTATAGAAAATTTTAGTCGTTTATACCGACTTCCATTGATTTTGTTATTGTTCTGGAAAAAATCTTTGAAAATAAAAATTTAAGTTACAAAATATAACAAAAAGTTTTTTGTATTTACAAATAACATTGTTGGTGCCTTTTTGAAAATTGTTTTTTTTTTTGTATTTACAAAAATATTCTATGTAAGATGTTTAATATTATAAACAGAATTTTGTTAATTTTTTCTGTGTATATTTTTGAACCTATAAATTCGATTTTCTTTAGAAATTAAAACGTAGATTGTTTTTTTAGATTTATTTAAGAAAAAATAAGAGCAGAAACGTTTTGGATCCAGAGAAGGTTTGGACCTGTAGGGAATTAAATGTTCGATCCTAACCTTCCATTTTGGGCAAAAATAATCGGTAATCATCGCAAGGTACCTTGCTCCATTGACGAATTGACACATCGTGATCGTCATTGACTCTTCGCATACGGATTAGTGGATTAATGTCCAATAAAATTAAATTGGTGTGAAATTTGGTCACAACAGCTTAAATAGCCTGATTGGTGGGTCGATTATGACGACCCTAAAATGGACGTAATTTACGAAACACATTTCTCACACAGCACGAATTTTGATTATAAAATTCAATGATTTGCAAGCGATGTTCGTTTGCTAGTATATTCATACTGAGCATTTTCGAGATTGCCACATGTCACGAATCTGAAAAAAATTTGCACTCAAAAACCAAAAAACAAAAAAATCATCCTTTATTTATGAAGTTTTTCATTAGATTTTTTTTTTTCGGAAAGCGCACAGTGCAGCCGATGGTCGAACTTTGCGGCCATAATTCAAAAAACTAATTGATCGACCTGAAACCTCTCACTCGAGTCGCTGATCACGAATCCATCGTCAGAAGCTTAAGCATCGCTTAAGCGGTCAAAATTATGGGAAGGATCTTGATCCTTTTTTAGGAATATGTCGGAAAACATACATAAAACGAAATTTCCCAAAAAGTTAATTTAAACGAATATATCGGGAAGGTGGGTTTATATGGGTCCTAGGTCCATATATGGTCCAATTTTCTTCAAATTAAGAGAAGTGTGATTAATGGTTTCGTATAACAATCACAACCCAAATTTCGACCAGATATCTACAGTTGTATATGTCAAAAAATACCTTTTTATGGAAGTTGAGTCTGAATATGCACCGATTCTTCGACACGATTGGTCTCTGAGCCAAATAAAACTTATGTACAAGGTGGCTCACAGCATATCACCATATCGAAGGATGATATAACTTTTGCAAATGACGGCAAGTGTCAGTTTTGTTTTAACATTTGTAAAGTAAACAGAATACACGTCGACGCTATAATTCCCAAGAACACGGAATTGTCATGACTATTTTGCAATGTATAATTTTGTGTTTGAATTTATCATTAACGACAAGTCCTATGTTTATCTAAACAAACAAAATTTGCGCTTCTGTGACACTGAGAATCGAAGTATCATTTACGAAGTCATTACATCTACTCAAAGTCACTGCATGATACGCCATAAGCCTGATCGCCAAGATCACCCGATTCAACAGGTCCAGACTTTTTTTTTTTGGTGTTTCTTTGGGTGTATGTGAATAATGAATAGACTCTGGAAACGCTCAAAGGGAGTATTCAGCAAAAGTGCGAGAACTTATCGCCCGAAGTTCTCTCCTGAACGATAGATAATGAGGTAAAAAGGGCCTAAATGACCAACAATGGCGGCGCCCACTTGACCAATATAATCTTTAAAAATAAATGGAAAAAAGAAACTTAAAGGTCCAATTAAACATTTAAAACAAAAAATAAATTATGTTGTTTCATTTTTAGGATATAGCAAAACAACATTGCGTGAATGTTTTTTGGCCAATCTGTATGTAAATTAAATCAGGATCACTGAGTCGATTGGTAAAATATAAGGTGGAAAGTTACAATCATCAACACAAACTCATTAGATTTTCTCATCGTTGCAACCAAAAATTATTTAAAATAAATGTTTCCGGCATGCAAATCAACTCAAAATTTATTTCTTGTAACACCTGGTTTGTACTTTTCTTTTATTAATATTTTTATGTTGTTTTAAAATTTTTAAATAAATATCTTGGAAGGTGTTAGTAAATTCATTCGGTGTGGAAGGTTTTTGTTTCAAACTGAACTAATATATCGGTTTTTATAATCAGTACAATATTCCCCATAGCGTAGTGCCTGAGAAATTTTTATTCAAAAAAAAGTTGTATCCCTATTGTTCATATTTATTCTTTAATAAAAATCGAAACTGAATTATCAAAGTGTTTATATCTTTGAATAGCAGTCAAAACAAAAACTATCGATTTGAAAAGACATTCAGTCTGATTATCATATAAATTTTTAAAATTTTAAAAGTTGTATACAAAGAATTACAAATAATAAGCAGCGGAAACCTAAAAAGAGTACTTAAAATAAAATTTAAAAAAACAAAAATTAAGTGTAAACAAAAAAAAAATAATTGAATAAAAAACACGTTGTATCATATTCACTGTGGTATTCCTTAACCCTTTTTTGACAGACGGTACTTACCACAACATATTTTCATATGCTACACATTACGCAAAAAATATTTCTGCAATGCATGAGCACTGGTTCTTAAAAGTACCATCTTTCCTTCCTAATAAAATAATAAATTGATGCTTTTACAATTGCTAGCGCTGATAAGATTAGTTTCTTTTCAACAGTTGAAGGACTTGGAGATACTTGAGTGCGAAATTTTATTTTGATAAAAGTTTTACTACTAGACATATAAACTCTTGTAGCCCTTACATAATATCTAATAAAACACTATGTAATTTAAAAAGTTTTTAGTACCTTACGGTATTTATGAGTACCAGGGATATTGTATATCCTAGCCGATCCTTTGAAAACGATAAACTTTCTTTTTGAGCTTCAATTGTCCAATAAATAAATAATTTATAATAAAAAAAAGTTATTTTATAATATAAAGCTGTCTTGGTTAATAAAGTGTTAAAGAGTTTTAAATAAAATATTATTATAAAAAAGAAACCAAAATACATACAATCAGTGTTGCCAACTCTTATGTAATTACACGAGTTGGGGTGTATATTTTATTTTCTTGTATATTTCTTGTGTAATTACATTCATGTGTAATTTTAAATTAATATACACCCAGACCTTAGAAAAGATAAATATTTATTGAATTAATTCGCGAAAATAAATTCTTTTTGTAAATCAGCCAATTGCAATATTTTATAAATCAATTTATTGAATTAGATTTAAAATTATAATTCATTAATCAATTTCATTTGAATCTTTTTTTTGATTCAAATCACTTTTAATTCGCGAATTAAAAAAAAATAGTGATTTGTGAACAAAAACAAAATAAAACAAATAAAAATTGACTTGCAAATCTCGCTTAGTTTTCTAGATATTCGCCATTTTGTAAAATAGAAATTTTTTAAAATGACTGATATCTCGATGGGAAAAACGGAAGACATCCCGAGGTATCCGGAAGACATCCCGAGGTAACTATTTTTATAAAACAGCCACAGGATGACCCATTTTTATACGAACGAAATGGAACGGTAAATTTGTTTTATCGGAGTTTGTTAATTTATATTATCATATAAATTGATAAAAAAAATAGTCTTCCTGTGGCTGTTTTATAAAAATTCCATGAAACTCTTCGGGAACCTATCTATTCTATCATTTGTCGAGCTATGCAAAAATTTTGTCAGATTTGCACTTTATCGCCTAGTTTCCGAGATATTCGCCATTTCATATTCGAAAATCAACATAATTCGTTTTTTTTTATTTAAAATTAAATTATTCAAATTGAATTATTTCGTTTGATTTATAAAAAGAATTATTTAAATCAATTTATTTCTTCGAATAAGATAAATATTGAACCATGGTAGTAAATAATTCAATCAGAGAAATTAATTTGCGAATTAATTCGTCAAAATTTAAATCAAATTTGAAAATTGATTTAAGGAATTATAATTCACACCCAAGCATAAATGGGATAATATGTGTGTTGCCCTTTACTGTAGTAAAGATATCTGCATTTTCCCGAATTTTGAAAACATATCAAATATTGATATCCTATAATTTTAAGAACTTGTTCTTATAGAAACCACTCAAAATTTCAGAAATTTTTCGAAAAGAAAACGTCAGACTTTGAAAACCTAGAATTAATAATTATTTTGAACTACATGGGCAATTTGGAAATGTTTGTATACTTTTGACAGCCGTCATGCGTAATATTGAATTGCGATTATGGCAACACTGCATACAGTACACACAACTTGAATTATAAAAAATAAAAAACAAACTAGTTCGTAAGTCTGTATACTTAGAAGAGAATCAACCACTCGAATAATAATGATGAATGACTAATACATAATAAAATATTAAATAAAATCAAACATAAACAAAATAAATCTAAAATGTAGTTGTAATATTATACGTAGTATATAAAAATGAAAATCGACACGCTTTTTTAACAAAAAAATTCTAAAAATTAGCAAGCCAGAAAAACGTTGAATTTAACGTTTAAAAAGTTATGCAAGGTTTGTTTATAATAAAAGGAAATAATTGAATTAAATTATTTATTTACAATGCAATAAGCCAATAAGGTTAAAATGCATTGTTAACTCAATATATCAATCTATATTAACAAAATTTCTTATACATATAATATATAAATAAACGTACATATATATATAAAAAATCCATAAAACAGGATAATAGGAAGTAAATAATTTATTCAATGTTCAAATCGAATGGTTTTTATTTTTGGATGGCTAAGCCAAAAACACATCAAAATTTAAGACCCTATCGGTGACAGCGCAACTTAAAACCAATAACAACAACGTAATTATTTATTAATTTTAAAAATAAGCCGAAACTCTCTGCTTAAAAGTAGCTGGTGTAGATATAAAATTCAGCAAATGATACGGTTTTTAGTTTCAGTCTCTACAAGTTCTTATTATGAATGAATGATGGAAGCAGAGAACTGCATTTGCTGATTGCAAAATGTTCATACGCAATCAACACAAGAATAAATATGTGTTTGCGTTCAAACGCTGAATATACTCCAACACACATGTTTGTTGATGATTTTAAATCAATCAAACGACGTGCAAATTGTTTTGTCACTGATTTATAATCATCGATCGTTGTTAAACCATTGATTAAGCGGGATTTGCAAACGCTGATAAAGTTTCCCAAATACACATTGTTTATCTTATTTATAGTTGTTCAATTTTTTATAAGCGATGGTTTCTTGTGAGAACCGGAAGAATTTGAAATCATTTACCGGAAAAAGTACATGATATAACCGTTACCGATACTTATAGGCATTTACGTAATTTCCAAAGAAACCAATTTTTAAAGAATCAGTAGCTTTGTTTGAATTTAGCTAATTGGGACTACTAATTCATATTTGTGTACCTTTGATGTGTCTTACAAGAGTATTTACGATTAGGTTCCTACTTTGCATTGTTTTTTATATTTTTTATTATTATTTATAATTATTTAAATACTGTGCGCTACTTAGTACAGTTTGGTTCAAAAGTTCCTGCGCTCGAAATGATAGAATACTGTTTTTGTTACGAAATATATTTTTTTATTCAATATAATCTCCTAGAAGCTCAATACACTTGCTCCAATGATCTTCCAATAATTTTATCCCATTCTTATAATGGTTTTCCGGAAGCTCTGCAAAATAACCGTCTACGGCTGCTATGGCCTCTTCATTCGACGAAAAATGCTTTCCACGAAGGAATTGTTTGAGATTTCTGAAGAGATAGTAGTCACTGGTAGCCAAATCTGTTGAATACGGTGGATGTTCAAGCAATTCGTACTTTAATTCTTTGAATTTAGCCATCTTTAAAACACTTTTGTGAGCAGGTGCATTGTCTTGATGAAAAATTATTTTTTTTTTCTTCTTTAAACCAGGTCTTTTCTCACGAATTTTTTCATCCAGCTGATCCAAAAGGCTGCAATAATATTAACCTTTTCTGAAGATAATCAATCAACAAAATTCCTTTTGCATCCCAAAAAACTGATGCCATAACCTTCTTTGCTGATCGTTGTGACTTCACCTGCTTTGGAGCTGAACAACCAGCTTCAGTCCACTGCAAACGTTCTTGTTTCAATTTAGGATCATGGTGGTAGATCCAAGTCTCATCCATAGTTATAAAACGACGCAAGAAGTCGGTTTTATTCGGCTTAAAACGCTCCAAATTACGCTGATAAATTTGTTTTCGATCCACTTTTTGTTGAATTCTTAATGTGTGCGGCACTAACATTCTCAATGCTCAATGATTTCTGCTGTGGTTGCAGTTTTTGGTCGTCCTTCGCGTGGATCCTCTCCAAGGCTGGTACGACCACTTTTAAAATTCACTTATACACTTCTAACAATTGTTTATAAATTTCCTTTGCTTTTAAACCCTTCAAAACAAAGAATCTAATGACTGCACGATATTCAATTTTTCAATATTAAAAAAAATCAATGACACGTCAACTTCAAATGGCTTGTAAACAAAGAAAGAATTGACAGAATGACTTGCAACTTTGCATGTGTTCTCAGGACAGTTATACCAACTTGAGAGAAATTTTTTGGAGCTAGCAGTGCCATATCTTAATGAGCGCAGGAACTTTTCAACCAACCTTATTGTCGGGAATATAAATCCGCTACATTTTCACAGTGTCTTCGTCATTACATTTCAGTAATCACGAAGACAAAATAGAGAATAAAGTGATAGTTCAATGATGAGAATTTGCAAATTTTTACAGGGAAAATTATTGCATTCAAAAATTTTCAACTGAAGAAATATATGATTGAAAAACCTATGATTAATTTTTTTAAATACAAATAAAAATATTTTAGAACTACGTTGTTGTATGCGAATGCAAAGCAATAAATATTTGTAAAATAATTATGGAACAGATAAAAAACCTTCTAAAACGTTTTGCATTTGATATTGACTTCTAAATTATTGCAAATTTTCCGTTCGCGCTGTTTTATAAAATTTTCGAAATTTTTGATAATTTTAATTTTTTAAATCCCTGAAATATATTTTCCAAGAAAATATTAAAACAATGTTGTATTTTGTTTTATTTGAAAGAAAAATATCAATATCATTGAACTATCACTTTATTCTCTATTTTGTCTTCGTGATTACTGAGTATTTGTGTAAACGAATGCCATAGCGTAAAAATTTGTACAAAGTATCCAGTAAACGAACAGAACTTACATATGAGCCATCTGATTTCCTGAAATGCTAGCTAAGATTTGCATATCAAATGGTAAGTGATTTCTATGCCACCATTCGAAGTAAAAAAAAAAATTTTAAATTTTAATTAAATTTATAAAGTGTAATTCTCATAATTATGCGATTTATTTTAAACAGGTGATTGTATACTCAGCTAGCAATTTTGGTGTGGTAGTAAACAAAATTTGTAAATGACTCATAAAAATGATTAAAAGTTTTATTGCAAAAAACTCTTTTGAAAAACTCTTTGAATTTAAAGATTTAAAAAAAATATATATAAATATTGTTAATTGTTACAAAGAAAAGAAATATAAAAATTACACTCAGACATGTATGAGTGTTGTAAATGCAAAATATCAATTCGTGGTGAAACAGGAATTAGATGTATGGGAGTGTGTAATAAAGTATATCATTGTTCAATTAAATGTTCGGGGATTGACCAGTATTCATCCCAGATGCTGGAAAGCAAAAACTTTATACGGTTTATGTGTGATGATTGTCTACAATATATTCAAAATGTCGACATGGTTCTAACAGAAATACAAGAAGCTGTGAATAAAAACAAACAAAATTTAGTGGAATATAAACATGAATTCGGGTCATCACTGAAACAAAATGAAGGGGAAATTAAAGAACTATTAAAGGCTATTGAACTACGGTATGAAGACAGGATGAAAAGAATAGATAATGTTCAAAAATCATGTGAAAAAAATGTTGAGGAGGTAAAAAAATTGTATGGGTACGTTAAGGAATTTGAAAATAACAACAAAAAAATTTGTAAGTCATTTGAAGATAGCAATGTCAGTATGTGCAATGAAATAAAGAAGGTAATTAAAGAGACAAGTGAACAAAAAACGAAAATGACATACTCTGAAACCCTAAAAAACAAGATCGCGCTACCGAATCCGTATATACAAGTGCCATTAATTGTAAAACCTAAAGAAAAGCAAGGTGTAGATAAAACAAAAGAAGAACTAAACAAAAAGGTCGATCCAGTTAACTTTAAAATAACAAGAGTGGAAAACAGAAGAAACGGTACAGTGGTAATACAAAGCGAAAATAACGAAGAAAGGGAAAAAATAAGAAATGCTATACAAAGTGAATTAAAAGAAGGATATGAAATTAAGGTGCCCAGTCCAGTTGAATTAAAAATTAAAATAACAGATATGACATTTAAATATGAAGAAGGTGAAATAATTGAAAAATTGAAGAAACAAAATCCAATGATTAATAGCAGTGAAATGAAAATTATAGAACAATACGAATATAAAAGAAACAATAAAACAATATACAATGTCAAATTAGCAGTTAATAATGAAACGTATACAACAATGATTACCGCACAACGAGTTAATATAGGATGGGAAAGGTGTAGAGTTTTTGATGGTACGGATGTTTTACAGTGCCTTAAATGTAAAGGATACAACCATATGGCCAAAGACTGCAGAAACCAGGAAATATGTTTTAAATGTCATGGCTATCACAAAACAAAGGAGTGTAATAAGGAACAAATTGTTAAATGCATTAATTGTGTTAGAATGAATATCAAACTTAATTTGGGATTAGATGAAAATCATACAACAAATAATAAGGAATGCCAAGTGTACCAAAACAAATTAAATATGAAAAAAAGAAGAATGGGCTTAGCAATGTAACAATTAAAAATTATACGGGCTCTTTATACAAACGTACAAGGATTAATTAACAATTTTAATCAGGTAGAAGTTATTGCTGCAACAGAAAATATGGATTTTATTTTACTCTCGGAAACACATCTAACTGAGAACATCGAAGAAAGTGAAATAACTTTACAAGGCTATAATCAGATAATATCGTTTTCAAACTCAACAAGAACGGGAGGTGTTATTATATACTATAAGAAAACTTGGAAAATGAAAAAAATTTTGGAAAAAGTAGTACCATCAAAATATTGGATCATAGCTTGCATAGTTGAACATGATAGTACACGTATGATTATGGCTACATTATATAGATCACCCAGCTGTGGGGAGGCGGAATTTTGTATGGTTTTTGATGAAATTTTAGATGAAATCTGTGATTACAGATGTGATATTTTGATAAGTGGAGATTTTAATATAGATTGGACACAAAACAGTTTTTATAAAAATAAAATTGAAAGCAGTTTAAACGATAATGGTCTAAAACAGATTGTAAATGATTACACACGTATTACAAATAACTCAAAAACTCTAATTGACTATGTTATAACAAATAGCCAAAAAATATCAGTAGAATATAGTTACGCGGGTAAAATAGCGGATCATGAAGCATTAAATATAAACATAAAAAGTGGGCAAAATAATCAAAGTGATAAAAACATACAACCTAAGGAGATATTTAAATACAATCAAAATATGAACAACTATGAACAATTCAGCGATGTAAATGAAAATGCATTAATGCTTGATAAATGTTTTGAAGAAACTGTCAACAAATTCATAAAAAAAGAACAATAAGGCAGCAAAATAATGTCAATAAATGGTTCAATAATGAACTGCGATTATTAAAAAGAAATAAAATTATTACACACCAAGTTGCAAGATTTGAAAATACATATGATGCATGGTCAAATTATAGATCGATCAGAAATTTATATAAATTGAAAATGAGAAAAATAAATATATTGACAACAAAATAAATAATGCCAAAGACCAAAAGCAAATGTGGAAAGAAATTAAAGACTTAGTTCTAAAAAAGAAACAATCTGTGATAACAAATGTGATATTTGATGAAGTAGAATATAAGGATAATAAAAAAATAGCCAGTAATTTTAATAATTATTTTGTAAGCAGTATTAAGTATATAAGAGACTCGATCGAACAAGTGCAATATGTAGACAATGTATCAGATGTAAATAAAAAATTTAATTTTCGTGCAATATCAATTTTAGAACTTAAGAATATCATAATGCAAACAAAAAACCTGACTACTGTAAAATATCAAATAAAATAATAATCGATAATTGGAGCATAACTGGAAAAATATTGTTGGATATAGTAAATAAATCTCTAGAAAGTGGAATTTTTCCTGAAGTTTGGAAAGTAACAATGGTAACACCGATTGAAAAAGTGATCAACACAAAAAAATGTGAAGAATTTCGTCCTATAAACTCTTTAAAGACATGTGAGAAAATTTTAGAAAAAGTTGTGAAAGATCAATTGGAAAAGTATATGGAGAACAACTCATTAATATCGAAATATCAATCTGGATACAGAAAAAAATTTTCGTGCGAAACAGCAGTTAATTTTGTAATAAATCGTTGGAAACAAATTGGATGCAAAAGGAAAATAATGGCTATTTTTTTGGACTTTAAAAGAGCATTTGAAACTATTGATAGAGAAATAATTATCAAAAAAATTTTTAAATACGGGGTTCAAGGTGTTGAACTTGAATGGTTTAAATCGTACTTGTCAAACAGGAAACAAATAACAATTGTAAATGGGATAACATCTTAATTAATTGATAATGATTTCGGTGTTCCACAAGGATCCATACTTGGGGCGTTATTATTTAGTATTTATATAAATGATATGCCCAATATTATAACAAGAAGTGAAATAGTTTTGTATGCGGATGACACTCTAATATATACAGAAGGAGATACAGAAGAACAATGTAAAATTAATATGATGTATGATATTAATAATATAAATAATTGGTTAAAAATGAACAAATTAAAATTAAACGAAAACAAAACAAAAATAATTGAAATAAATATGACCAGCAAGACGAACTTTAAAATAAACGATAAAATAATAGAGAAGGTTGAACATATTAAATACCTTGGGTTTATTATTGATAAAAAACTAAAATTTAAGGAACACATAGAATACACTTGCAAGAAAATAGGTAAAAAAATTGGCTTTTTCAAAAGAATTCGAAATAAAGTATCAACATTGACAGCAATACACATATACAACACGATGATTAAACCACATTTTGAGTTTGGATCTACAATAATTTATGCTTGCTGCAAATCAACGCAAATAGACAGACTTCAAAAATTACAAAATAAGGCAATGAGAACAATTTTAAAATGTAACAGATATACGCCCATACATCTAATGCTTAATACTCTTAAATGGTTAAATATAAGGCAACGTTTGGAACTCAATACACTACTGTTCATCAAAAAAATGAAACAAGGAAATGCGCCCGAGTACCTTTGCGAGCAAATAAGATATGTAGGTGATGTACAGCCATATAGACTCAGAAACTCTGATGATTTTCGACTGCAACAAGCTAGCACAATGGCAATGCAACTATCTCTTTTTTACAAAGGACTTAAATTATTTAACTCACTATCAATTAATATAAAGAATGAGAGAAATGAATATTTATTTAGAAAAGAATGTACAAACTTTGTTAAATTAAATTAATTATTAATATAGAGCAAAACAATTTATATTGTAAAAATGAAATGTAAATATTGTGAGAATTTTAAAAGTATTGAAAATACTAATAAATTTATATCTATCTATCTATCAATTATGAACCTTTGGAAAACAAACCAAGAGCTTCTCTCAATAATCTAAAGAGATGTCACCAAATGAGTGATAAATTTTTAGACTTATAAAAAATTACAAAATTATTCAAATTTTTTTTATTTCAAATGGCACTGAACACCGCGACCATAATAGATCGTTTGGCTGCCCAGAACCACCCTAAGGGTTCAAGCTATTGATGAAGCTAAGAATCTTTCCGGGTAAAGTGTTGCAAATGTCGGATGGCGACAAGAAACGGTCACCTAAAAACATGATCCTTCTAACACAAAGCCCAGGACAATCGCAAAGGACATGCTCTGACGTCTCCGATTTCATCCCGCAAAACTCAGTGTCCGATTGACCCTTCTTGTGCCTATGGTACTTAAGGTCGCAATGCCCAGAAGAGTGTGCAGTCAGGGTCCTTAGGTCCCTTCGATCAAGGCGCAATAGTCGCCCAGACTACTCACTGGTCATAGATATAAATCTGTTGGCCTTTCATTGGCCACGATATGTTTGCCAATAATCGTAAAATTTGGATTCTCTCCACCACGGTTGGCTCGTTGCCCTCATGCCCCTCATGGCCGGAATCCCTCCGAGGGTAAGGGAGTTGCTCCTACCGAGTCGGTTGAGAGCCGTAATAAATTCCATGACAAGTTTAGATGACACCTCGTGGGACATAAGAGCCCTGAGTGCTGCCTCACCGTCAGAGAGAATATAGACACGAGATCTGATCACACGCCTCCGTAGACATTCCCCCACACATACACATATGGCGTAAATTTTCGCCTGGAAAATGTAGGGATATTTGTCGATGGGAAGGGCGCGCTAAAACTGGGCCCCAACATCAGGTTCCCAAGTCCGGTTTGTCCACATGCTTCTATCAAAACATATAGCGTCAAAGTAACTGACCAAAATCTATTCCGGTAGCATCCTATCCACGACCTTTGTGATGCGGTCATCCATAATAACCTTGGCGATCCTCATGTGACCCCTTAGGTCGCCGCTTCTCATGCTACCGAATTCTCTGAGTCCAGTTGAGCCCATGATGACCGCCTCCATTACAGGGATATACAACGGAGGAATTCCCAGCATGAGTCCGATGGCATCCGTAGGACACGTGCCGCTGGTTAGAAGTTTTAGTTGTAGTTATCTTTGCGTTGTGAAATAAATTGTAAGTTCTTAAAACAATTATAAATAAATAAATAAAATATAACACAGAAAAAAGTATCACAGCATTTTAAGTAATTAAAAATATTTGTTAAAATTAAAATTCGATTTCTATTGTTTGAATTGTTTGTAAATTGTTATTTTTCATATAAAAAATTTTTAAATATAAAAATTGAAGTTACAAAACAATAACAAAAAGTTGTTTGTATTTACAAATTCCATTGTTGGTGCCTTTTTAAAAAAATGTATTTTTTGTATTTACAAAAATGTTCTATGGAAGATGTTCAATATTACAAACAGAATTTATTAATTTTATTCTGTGAATGAGAAAAACTTAAATTCTATACTTTATTTATTTTTTTTTTGATAATAAAGCACTATTGATAGGTTCCCGCCGATTGCAATGAAATTTGGATATATTGTTTGATTTTTCATTTTGTGGTCACTATTAAAATAAAGTTGAATAATGGATCAAAATAATGAAAACCCCAACTTAAAACCGATAGAGAAATTCAGCAGCTATTGGTTTTTATTATTACAAGTTATACCGTATCTTCAAATCCAGAATCTCTGCATTTTGCTCTAAAAAATTTATAATTGTATATTTTTCCGTAATTATAGGCATTTTTGTTAACTTCAAATTCTTTTTGATATTTTAAGTTTTCAAATTGATGAAAAACAAAACAAAAATCAGCTGATTGATTAATTTACAATAGCTGTGTTTATGCGGGAAGTAAATACACGAAAAAGTCGTTTACGCTTTGTAGTATAAAATCGTTGTAAATATACAAGGGTTGTTAATATACTACCAAGGGTGAAAACCCTTACTTATAATTTTAAAAAATCATATTTGTTTGATAATCTACAACCTTTTCTTTGCAGGGTTTTTTCCACATTCTGAAATTTGCAAAATTTTAAAGATACATATATTGACCAATAGGAAATATAGTGTGCTCTATCGCCCATGTTAATAAAAATAATATCTATGCATTTTGACAATTTATAACACAAAAAGGACAACTTAAGGTCACCATTTGAAGAGGTGACCTTAAACTTTTCAAAGCAATTTTACTTAATCAAAAATAATGAATTACTTAATTAGAAATCCAGACTAAAGGCATTGAATATATTGCAAAACTAACAACAATCAACAACATTACAAGGTTATGGCAGTATTCTTACTCAATGGTTATAGTAAATACAACCAACCGTCATCATATGGGAAACATAGTAAATAATATGAAGGAACAACACCAACGATAAGTGCCACTACTACGTACAAAAACTCTACGGAAAATTCAATTGGATTTAATGTTGTTGAATATGTTTGTGCCTATAGTTTTGCCACAAGTGAGATGTTTAGTGGGGAGCAAGCTTTAAACGGAGAGAGTAAGAATAAAGACTGGATAAAAAAAATAGGTGGGTGGTGAAATTTTTATCGATATTTTGTTTTTGTTACAAGTTGTTTTTTTTTTTGCCTTCAAAATAATATTATTTACTTACATTTAAAATTCAAAAACAATGGTGCAATGGTTTATCTCGAATTTTAATAATTTCGCACTATATATAAACAAATTGTAAAAAGATTAAATTTTAGTTAATTTTTCACTTTGTATTTGCAGTTTTATGTCTTTGTATGTTGTTTTTGCGTTTTTTTTTTTTTACTTTTTGACGGGTCTCTTTTGTCTTCCAATTATATTGCGTTGAATTTGATTGTAGAGTGATTCCTGTCTTTTTTTCGTTAATTTTTTGCACAATTATTTATATTAATTAACTCTTAAAGCTAAGTATTTGCAATTGTCGTTTAGGAAAACACATATTTAAGCTTTTTTATGGAATATATTTCAGAACTATCGTAATTTTTTCACTGCAAAAACACCATACGAAAATTGGAAAAAGAAAGACTGATAATTCTAGTCAGAGACCTGCGCCGAGCAAATTAAATTGCGGCTGAAGGCAAAATAATCTGGCGGCGGCAATGCGGCTACGATTCGAAAAATTATCGTTGTTAATTTTTATCGGCTCATACAAAACATCAAGGGGATCAATTCTGAAATTTTGAAAATGATGATCGTCCAAACGATAAGATTGTTCGAAACTTATCACTAACATATCGTTTCGAAAAATATTTTGTGTTAATTTCTAGTTATTTATACTAATTATTTTTACTAGTTCTAGCACTTTTAAAATCTTATGACACTAGAGTTATTTTGTATTGAATTGGTATTAACAGCAATGTAAATAATATTGGAGTGCTGCCTTAACGACATTCATTTGGCAGATACTAAATTATTCCCTATAGTTGAACTATTCACAGACATTATTTTGTGACAAAAAAATTCATTAAGTTTTGGTCAATACAAAATATTGCGAACGTCGCTTGTTTGCGAGAAGACCGGCATAACTCAACAACATATTAAGATATGGTATTGATATCTCCTTTTCTCATATGTTGGCGACCAAAAGTATTTTGTATTTTTCTCAGTAGTTAGGCTAAATTGAAAACTTTAAATGCAATTATCTAGGAATCTTTTATTGAGTTATGTCGGTCTTTTCGCAAATGAGCGATATGTCATTAATAACCTGTCTGTGTAGTCTGTGGCTACAAGCATACGACACACACATATGCACTGATTGACGGGTTTATTTGGTCGTCTCCAGTGCACTTAAGAACGAAAAAAAGAAAAGGTGTAGTAAAAAGAAATCACATTATGTGATTTTGAACGGAATTTACAATATCATCTCAAATTTAACATCACCGTTTACATTACAAATTATTGTGATTTCTTTTGACTTGTTATTCAAACAGCTGTTACAAGTAAACTAAAAAGCCAACGTATAGTACTCTGAACAAACTTTTTGAACCATCCCTACCCCTGACTTTTATTATGATTTTGTTGTGATTAAAATTAAAACAGGACAAACTGAGTTGATTTTGCAGCATTTTAAATGTATGGAAAATTGGCACTAAACAATTGATTAATTTAGTAAATAGATCAATTGAATTCACTCGGTCAACTCTACCTAAAAGTTAATATAAAAATGAGTTCTCAAACGGTACGTACTCCAGTATCACAAATTATACATAGCAAAGATCCTGTGGAAGAAGAGGAACCCAAGAAGAAGTCTCGCGAAGATTGGCGTAAGGCCAAAGAGCTTGAAGAAGCTCGAAAGGCGGGTACTGCTCCAGCGGCTGTAGATGAAGAGGGTCGTGATATAAATCCTCATATACCCCAGTACATTTCTAATGCACCTTGGTATTATGGAGCTCAAGGTCCTACACTTAAACATCAAAGACCCCAACGCGATGAAGATCAAGGAGAATTGGAGAGACGAGCTCCTAGAGGTGTCGATACTACACGTTTAGTTACAAAATTTCGCAAAGGTGCTTGTGAGAATTGTGGAGCCATTTCTCACAAGCGTAAAGATTGTTTGGAACGACCACGTAAAGTTATAGCAAAATTTGCCGAATCTATAGTTGTGCATGATGAGCATATAGCCAACGATGAGTCTGTTAATTATGATGAAAAACGGGATCGTTGGAGTTCATATGATCCGGCTAATCATAGAGAAATCATCGAAGAATTTGAAAAGGTCGAAGAAGCCAAAAGACAGCTTAAGGCAGAGAAATTAAAAAACGGTAAGTTAATAATGGCGTATCATTTATCCCTGACTATGAAAGAACCAAAGGAAGGGCCACAAGATTAAGCGATAACTTGTAACTTACAAAAAATTATTTTTTACTATCTAGATCCTGATGCTGAAATTTCGGATGATGACAATAATGAGGATAAATATGTGGATGAAGTTGATATGCCGGGTACCAAAGTGGATTCGAAACAACGTATTACCGTACGCAACTTGCGTATAAGAGAAGATACCGCCAAATATCTACGAAATTTGGATCCAAACTCTGCTTACTATGATCCCAAAACAAGGTCTATGAGAGATAATCCTAATCCCAGAACACCAGCAGATGAGTGAGTATTTTTTTTAAAGAATATTTAATGACAAATATATGATAATAAACATTTTTACATTTTCAGAGCTGAATTTGCGGGTGAAAACTTTGTACGCTTTAGTGGTGATACCACCAAGCATTCTCAGGCTCAATTATTTGCCTGGGAGGCTCATGGTAAAGGTGTAGATGTACATTTACTGGCAGAACCCACAAAATTGGAATTGTTACAAAAGGAATATGACAAAAAGAAAGATCAATTTAAATCAAGCGTAGGTTAAATGTTATTATAAAGCAAATAATATATAACGTAACTTATTTTTAAAAAATTATAGGGCAAAGAACATATAGTAGAAAAATATGGTGGAGATGAACATTTAGAAGCACCACCCAAGTCGTTGCTACTGGCTCAAACCGAGGAATATATTGAATACTCAAGAAGTGGAAAAGTTATTAAGGGCATGGAAAAACCCAAATCTCGTAGTATATACGAAGAAGATGTATATATCAATAACCATACAACCGTATGGGGTAGTTATTGGAACGGTGGTCGTTGGGGTTATAAATGTTGTAAATCTTTTATCAAAAACTCCTACTGTGTGGGTATGAAAGAACCAGAGGCAATACCAGAGTTTAAGGTACCCAATGCAGTTGCAACTAGTGCAGTTACTGCAGACATACAAGATAGTAGTATTCCTTCTACTTCGAGTGAAGCTAAAGGTAAAGAAATTGAGGAACAATCATCATCTTCCAGTTCCTCTTCATCATCGTCGTCCGAAGATGAAGAAGACTTACAAAAGGCTGCCCTGCAAGATAAAAAAGCTAAAAAGAAAATGAAAAAACGTGAAAAGAAAAGAGCTAAAAAACTAAGGAAGAAGGAGAAAAAGTTAGCCAAAGAAAGGAGACGTTTAGAAGAGAAACATAAAGATAAAACAGACAAGAAATCTAAACAGGAAACGCTAGATGATAGAAAACGACCCTACAATAGCATGTACGATGTTAAGGCCCCAACTGAAGATGAAATCGAAGAATGGAAACGTAAAAGAACTAGAGAAGAAGATCCCATGTTACAATTTATGGGTAATTAGATGTTATAAACTAAAAATTAATTTACAAATAAAGTTAGACTTATAAATAAAGTAAAGTTAACAACATTGTTAATGCATTTGATAATTATTGTTCGTTTGGAACAATAGATTCATAGCCTTATTTTATAACCTTTATACAATTTTACACATAAGTTTAAAAATTAAAAAAGAAAGCTATTACTTGGGGATTATTTATTGAGTTAAAAAATTGATTGCTTGCAATCAGTGAAGGCCAACACACGTACTATCCCATTAATGCATGTGTATGAAGCAGCAGAAAACAAAATTTAACTTTACATTCACTAGTTTTAGACTGAAAAAACTTCAATTATGGAGAGTAAAAGATTTTTGTTGGTTTAGTGTTTGAGCTTCTTGACATTTTTAACCAAAACATCTTAAGTTTAAAAAAATAACATTCTCAAATGGACGACATTGCTTTGACAAAACGCAACTGCATTCGATTGCCTTCTTTAGAGGAAATAACTAATTTTTATTTCCATAAATTTAAGGAAAAATTCTGCTTATAATTGCAATAGTTTCATGATGTACAAAATGCCAAATTTGTAGATTCAAGTTTTGCCTTGCTGTCTCGATGCCACTAAGCCGAGATCATAAGAATTTTATGTTCAAGGCTAAGTGGCATCGAGTCAAAACTTGAAGCTAAAAATTTGGTTATTATAATTTCCATAACAGGAGGGGTAATGTTTTTTTAAGCAACGCATTCATCATCAAACATTTTGTTTGTATCATTTTTTAGCCTATACACGTATGCATAGGAATTGAAAAAATTCCTTTCACTTCTTTAAAGTGAAGTTAAGGCATAAACTTAAATGGTTCCTCCCTCTGGAATAGTTATTTAAATTTGCATTGAGAACAAAAATGGATTGTCACTTAAAAGCTGGAAAGAGAACTAAATTTTATAAAAGGCAACAAAAAATGTAGCTTTTTAAAACTGCATTCACGTTAGGAAATTTTTTCCAAAACAAAGCATTAAAATAAGGTATATACTGTTTCTTAGCGGCTCACCTCTAACAAAAATCGTGCCATATATATACGGAAATGCACGCATTTCGATTTAAAATTTAAACATCTGCATCATTGAAGTTGCATATAAATATAAGTAGTTATATATGGCAGAATCATACAACTAAGCTAAAAGAATTTACAAATTACCTTTTGGAATTTTGATTAACATATTTGCAGTGTTCAAAAAAAGTTTTGACAAAGAAGGCCCAAACTAAAAAAGGAAAGTGTGTTAGTAAAATTATTTAATGTCAAAAAAATTACCTTTTACTCAAGTTCTGATGTACGAATAAGACAATGAGAAGAAAAATATATTACAATTTAAAACTGTGAAGTCCAATGTTGAAAAAATAAATAAGAAACATATACAGGGTTGTTCTGGCATATACAAAATTAAATCTTTTACACAAATCTCGGCTTTTACTTAATTAAAATTATTTTAATTAAACAATAGCATATTGCTCATACAACAAATCACGAATCTTATAATATTCATCTGATAGGCAACCCTCCATTGTCACCTTGCCAGTATCTAGACGTCTTAAAGCTAAGGAGCCATTGCAACACCATAAAACACCTCCAGAGAATTCAGAATTAATATTGTTGCGCATTAAAATTTGCTTAAAGTCGGATAGTTTTAATTCATTAATTAACACCGAATTATGAACAGGAATTTCATCGGTCTCCAACGATTCTAAAGTAAGAGTTTTTTCCTCATTTGAAGCAGTCTCAGTTACATCAGTATCAATGGTACTATTTTGTGTCGTAATCGAATCAATAGCTTGAATACGTACACCAATGCGGGCATCGATCCAAGCTACTTCTGCATCTTTGCCTTTTTGGAATTGTAATTGAGATACTAAGCCTTCAGTTAAACGAACTTGATAAATGTGGGTTTCGGTAGTAACATCAATTGTCTAAAATTTAATAATTTAGCAAAAAGAAATAATTATTTGTAAAGAAAGGATGGATTCAGAAACCAAAAAAATACTGTTTCTAGTTGAAAACCGTTACTGCATTTTTTTTGATTTTAAATCAACACAAATAAAAAACAAAAATATACCGTAACCGATTCTCCTTTCAGTTGCTATCCTGGATGGACAGTAACCGCTGAAAAACCGTAAACGGAAATTCAAAACTATAACCGGTTGAATTATCGTGAGCGAAATAAAGTAAAAAATTTGACTGATTCGAAAAGCGTAACCGATTTCCATACTTGTTTTAAACTTACCTCTCCTTTGTGGGGTGTAAATACTCTGGCGCCTATATTTTGTTCACAATGTTTAGCCACAGTTTGTGTAGCTTCTTCTATGCCATGTACCACTATAACACGTCTTGGCCTTAATTGTGACAATATTTTTAACATAGATTCACCATCAGAACGACCCTCAAAATCTATACGTTGTATTTGGGCATTTACTTCGATTGTTTTACGTTGATTTATACATTTGGTAGGTTTTTCCAATAAATGTACTTCTAAAAAAATCAAAAATTTTGTAAAAAATACATATGTTTATTTTTTTCGAATTCTTCAAAATATATTACCATCTTCTGATTTAACTTTCTCCCCCTTGATTTCTTCCCTTTTGATATTTTCCTTATTTGTATCATCTATGGGATAGTCATAGGCAACCTCTGCTATACGATATTCATCTAAATTTACAATTTCTCCATATTCGTCACATTTTATTTTCTCTTCATGAAAAGGAAACATAACGTGATGCCTTTTATTGGATTTAAAGAAGCCAGTATGTTGTCTTCCCTCTGGCCTTATAACAATATCATGTTTCCCCGTTATAATACTCATTTCTAAATCATCATCAGAATCTGAACTACTTTCTTCTTCAGCGTCTTGTTTTACTATAAGCCGATTAACTTTTTCACCCTGTATACGTAAATACTCTTCAAGTTCAGCACCCTCTAATTCAACACGACGTCTAACATCAAGTTCTAATTTACGTCCGGGAGAATGATTTTCAACTAAATCCATAGCTAAGGTACCTTGAGAGGTTCTAATAAAAATAAATATTATGTATAAAAAATAGTAAAAGTGGTTTGAAAAAAAATATATATATATTTAATTAAATGTTCATTCTTACCTTGAAGTAAATATGATACTATTATTAGGATTACCAGCCCATTGCACAAAAAGCTCTCTTGTGAAACCACTTTCCATATCAACTTCGCTCGCCAGTACCACTTTGGGTCCAGGGAGTTGGGCCAACTCAGCTAGACTATGACACAGTTGCATATGTTTAAATTGAAATGGATTATTGCGTGCGCCCTCAAAACTTTTCATTAATTTATCACTCATCCATTCAATTTGGGATTTGGCAAATTCTATAACGTTATAAGAGAAATTATTTAATAAAGCCAGGGAATAGGCCATGAGGCCAGACTCCTTATTCTTCCACAACTGATCCAACATATGAGCCAATTCCAAAACCCGGCCAGCAGTATCGACAGCTATAAGAACATTACCATTGCCACGCAATGTTTGTAAAATGTTGGTCATAAGTTTCTCATCCCGAGCCCTACGTCTAGCCTGTTGGTACAATGCATTAAATGCATCTGTTATGAGCAATGAAGGTCTTTGTAACCTTTCCAGCTCACAACCATTTAAGTGCCTTTCCTTTTTATGATTGAAATCGGTAGCATAAACGATGTCTTCTTCTCCTACTTTTAATATCTTCCATATAGTTCCGCCAACCATATGACCAGCCGGCAAGGGGGTTATGGCAATACCATAACCTTTACCCTTCAAGGATATTGTTTGATTGTATTTAAGTTGTATGATTTTATCAAAAGCCGCATCCACATCATCCAAGGAAAATAAATCAAAATCATACATATTAAAGTGTGACATATACAAATCATACATGAACATTTGTCCCATTTTATGTACGGGTATTGTGGCATATATGGGACAATTTAAGCCCAATTTTCCCACCAAGTACGGTAGGGCACCCAAATGATAAACATCCGGATGAGATAACAAAACGGCGTCAATGGAGTGAACATGTCTAGGGAATATACATATATATTAGTTATTTGTTTTCAAATGCACTAATATGAATTACCTTTTTACTTCCTTGATAAAATTTGGATCAAATTTTTCATCCCATCCACAATCTAACATAATTTTAACTTCATCTATTTGGAGAATATAACATGGAGGTGTTTCATCCATGGCTCCCGATATTGTATGTAGTTTAATAATTGAGGTCATTTTGTTGTTTCTTTTATTTAAAATTTAATTAGTTAAGATTATAAGTTTTTGCCGTTTTTTTTTTCACAGAATACAAAAAATAAACAAAAATTGATGCACGATGTTGTTATTCATCAATAATAGATAAACCAAGTTACTAAAGTATATAGTGAGGGGAGAACAATTTATTTCACTCATTAAGCCATCACACACCGGGCTAATATTTAAACGCACAATTTTTGTTTTTTTTTCGCAACATACGGTATGATATTCAACTGGCATAATATCTATACCTATACCACAGACTACCAAGACAGTAAACAGCTGATTGAATCAAAATGGTGACTAGAAAATGAGTATAAGGAAATGTCAAAATTGCAGTGATACCTAGAAATGGATACTAAGAGAAACAAATACGTACTATACAATTTATATAGGGTTTATTTTTCCTAACACATTTTGTAAATCACTGCAATGTATACGGTTCGAGAATCGCGTTTGACATATGTATGTCATTGGTAACCTGTCTGTGTAGTCTGTGACGTATACAAAGCTCTATATTTTTTAGTGTTTCTCGTATTCATTTAATGTTTGGAGTTTTGTATTGGTTTCGTTCTGCGAATGCGGGGTAGAAGCTGGTTGAAACTTTACGCCAACAAAAAACCATTCTCTTCGGAATGGGAATAAATTACCAAAAGCAGCAACTTATTCACGCGCCATCATATACACAACTTTCACTTTTTAATGTTTGTTTTGTAATGAAGTGTGACATACTTGGTATGATAGTGTAATGGCAAAGTACTCTCACTCAACATACCAAGTATGACCGTCTAATAGCCGCTTAAGCCAACGCTTAATGCTACGTTTCCATTACGTGTTTTGAGCAAATAATGTTGTTTCAAAGAAAAAAATTTATGGGAAACATGAACAAAACAGTTTTTTGTTTCAAAACACATTTAAAACACGTTCAGTGGAAACGTAGCCTAAAGTTACTTATGACAAATTTTGGAAATGACAATGAAGCCAACGTTGATAGCTACCGGCATAAACACAGCTAAAATATCGTTTTGCATGTATTTACCATGTTTTAAAATTTATTTTATGTCTTGTTTTAATTCTGAATGTTTTGCAAATCTGTAAAACGATAAAAAGTTAGCCTTGACCCATTCAAAAGAATAAGAGGCTCACAATGTATTTTGTACATAATGAACAGTTTTCAATGTCATAACTGAGGAAGGCTGAAAAATGATTATGGCTCTAAAGCTTTTTATATCCCGTATAAATAAGTAGCGTGAATACCATTATTCATAACAAAATTTTTATTACTTCACAGTGATAAAAACATTCAAAATTTGTATCCATGGTGCGCATCTGCAGATCTTACACACAAAAAAACCTAGTTACTTTTTAAAGATCCCTTTCGGCATGCGATAACCATATAAAACAGCTGTTCGAACCAATCTTATGGAAACCGGGTTTAAAGATATTATAATAAATTCACTTACCTCTCCCAAACTACTCATTTCGATTAAAAACTTTTTTGCTTTAGCTTCATAAATCGGTTGCAAACACAATTCCAATTGTACGGCAAACACCTTAAATAATAATTAAAATAAACTAAGACATATTTCAATATTTAAAACACTTCAATTGACAAACCTCTGCTTCTTCCAAATGACCCTTGGCAATTAGTTTCTTAAATCTTTCACTGGGATGAGTTTCTGAAACTGATAGCATTTCCAATATTGTAGGTAAATTATTAACATTGGCTTGTATGCCGCTCAAATAATATAAATTAACAGAACACTTGGGTTGTTGAACCAATCAAGAATGTTTTGTAACGTCCAGTTCATTATGACATTTAAGATCTAAAGGAAAAATAATTTTAATTAAAAAAAACCGGTTAACCGAACAAAAAAGACCGGTTTTCGGTTTTCTTCAAATTAAAAAAATATTCGAAACCAATCGGTTAAAAAAAAAGAAACCGGTTTTCCGTTTCGGTTTTTAAATACTCTATTTTCTGACCATAACTATTATAAACAACTGATTGTTGTTTTTCTATTATTATTATTTTTAGATATTACATTTC
The DNA here is from genome assembly GCA_949748255.1 of Eustalomyia histrio. Taxonomy (NCBI): domain Eukaryota; kingdom Metazoa; phylum Arthropoda; class Insecta; order Diptera; family Anthomyiidae; genus Eustalomyia; species Eustalomyia histrio. The sequence goes on from OX456523.1 coordinate 216,858,833, forward strand.
ATGTTTATTTTATATATATATATTATTTTTGTATATACCATATAGGCAAGTCAATATTAATATATAATTAATCTTAATATTTTTAATGGTTCAATATTGAACCTTAAAAATATTCCGGACGGCAAATATAAATGCTGAGCCGTTGCTGCTGCTGATAATTTTTGTATCGACTTGGGACTCTGATCTTAAGCGCCAATTTGATCTAAGCAACCATTTTCTGCAAATTCTAAAAAATAATAAATTACTAAAATTAATTAATAAAACTTGAAAAATGTGGAATAATTTTGAACAATCTCCTTTAGAAGATGAAACAATATCAAATGCATTCTCTTCACGCGGCATTTTTCGTATAACAAGTGATGAAGTGGTATAAATATAAACTTCCTTTGTGTATAATAGAACTGTTTTTCTTTAATCGTCGGTTGTATGTTTTTTGATTTATTTTATTTATTAGGTCACCCAATATCCCGATGTACGAGCTTTGGTACAAAATACTAAAATGGTTCTTGCCATTAATAAAACCCTGTTTTTATTGGAAGATGAAATGATTGCGAAATGTAGTTTATTATCTTTTAATGCCAACATTGATGTTTTGCTCATTTCTCAAACCGGCAACCTAATTGTATGCGGATTAAGTGATGGTGAAATTCATGGTGTTTTCATTAAAGGAATACCACTGTTTTGTCAATCCATTAAACGTATGGATGTTAATGATGTTGGTAACAAAACATTTGCGGGAATACAAGAAGTTGATAAACGCATTTATTTGACTTGTACTAATGGTAATGTTTATTGGTAAGTTTCGACGGTGACAGTTGTTGGAATGGTGATTTTATAAAGGTTACGGGAAAATAAAACGATGTTGATGATGAGATATTAAAGCAAGATTTTATAAACATCTCAAATATATAAGTGATTAATATTTAAATTGACTGTAAAATATCTTTTTCATGGATTATAAAAAACGACTACAAATAGGTCTAAAATTGATCTGAAACTTTGAATAAATAAATAAGTCTTATAGCGATTTTTAAAATTAAACTTCAAGTAAATAGGATTATTGAATTTGTACTCCAAAAACTAAGTTGCATTTCAATTTGGACTACCAATAGATTTTTTTTTAGCAGTTTAATTAGCGATTAATATTGAAACAGAATACACTTGTTTACAGCCAAAATGCGACAAGCATGCGACTATTTATGTATTAGGGACTCCTATCCGAAACTCGCATTAAAAATTTTTTTCTGCGCTAGTTTTTGAAATTTTTTTTTAGTTTTTTATTTTTTTATTTTAATTTATTAGTGAATTTACCATTTTGAACATATCTCGAGTTTGGCTTAAAATTTTTTTATCAGTCAAATTGCAAACGAAAAACCAGTTAAGGTACAGCATGTTTTGTGAATATGGTTTTTAAATCCGTTAAGTAGTTTAAGTTTTTTTGATAAAAACACAAATTTTGAAATTTCAAAAAAATAAAAAATATATTCGTCTTATTGGTAAAATATGAAATATTATTTTTCTTAAATGTTGTACTTCTACAAAGAAAATAAGCAATTTTAAAAAACAATCTATGGATAAATACCAAAGTTATGATCATTTATGTAAAGGTACCCAAATTTCAAATTTTTCTGTTGTTTTATATTACTACTTTTTACATTATATTTTTTACATTATATTACTATTTTTTACAGAATTACTGCACAAAAACTATTTCTTTCAAGAAAACTAATATTGGACAGTTAAAAAAATCTATTTTGGGAGGAAAAATTGTGAAATTGTTATTTGCAAATTATGTGGACAAGAAAGCAACTGCACTCATAAATATAAATGACAAAAAGAGAAAACTTAAAATGAGAATGTATAAGTTATGTTACATAAAAAATGATAATGTGTTGGTGGTATGCAATTTACTCAAAGATATTTGCCAGAAATACTTTGGAATGTAAGTCACAAATTTGCAAGAAAGATGAACACCAAGCATCATATGTCTTCCGTGCTATAGAAATCTTACAGGATGGGCTTCTGGCACAAAATTGAAATTATTTTTTACTGACTTATTTAATATAAATATCTCATGTGTTAAAATTTTTTTTCATAAGGCGATGCATGAAATTCGGAGTACCAATGATTTGGAGAAAACCATATAGACGATTGCTATTTTTGTCAATGCAAGAGTTCTGGATTTGGAGCCAAACAAAGGTAGTTTTATGCTAATGTAGACTCTGTCAGTTTTCCTGTTACTCATTAGAATGTATTCCCCATTCCTAAATATCCAAAATTAACTAACACCAATGTAAGTTCCGACTCATCATTTGTAAATCAAAACTGATCTGAAGACAATTAAAACAAAAGTGGAGAGAGCCGCTTACTTACTCAGGCTCAATTAAATGATTTGGTCAGATACTTGGAGCTCACAAACGAAAAAGCAGAAGTACTTGCATCTCGTTAACAACAATACAACTTTTTGGAGTCAAATGTAAAAGTAACATACTACAGAGACCGCGATTCTCCTTACGCAAGGTATTATTCAACCGAAGATAAGATATGTTTCTGCAGGCACATTCCCGGTTTGTTCGAGAAGCTTGGAGAGCCTTACAATGCAATTGAATGGCGACTGTTTGTTGATAGTAGTAAAGAAAGTTTCAAAGCAGTTCTTTTACATAACGAAAACTAGAAGCCATCTATACCCATCGCACATGTTGTTTAATACTAAAGAATCGTACGAAACATTGGTTAAATTGCTAAAATGTATTAACTATAAATACCACAATTGGAAAAAGTGGTGGGCATGTTATGTGGAATGCAAGGTGGATACACAAAACAATGTTGTTGTATTTCCTTCTGGGACAGTCGAGCTCTTGATTTTCATTATAAGAGAAAACATTTGCCGGAAATATTAGCCATTACAGTGGGTCAAGATCACATAAAGTGTGTGCCTCTTATTAGGAAAAAAACCATTATTCTTCCACCATTACATATAAAATTTAGACTCTTGAAAAACTTCGTCAAAGCATTGAATAAGAAAGGCAAAGCTTTCGTCAATTTGAGTAAAAATTTTTAAAAGTATTTCTTTAGCAAAAATCAAGGAACTAATTTTTAAATAAAAAAAAAAAACTTTTAAAAGTTACAAAATATTTGTTCCCTACATGAGACTGCAGCTTGGAAATAATTTAAATTGGGGGTTTCTGATTTCCTGGGAAACAACAAAAACTTGGATTTCAAGACCATTGTTGAAGATTTGATTAAGAATTATGAAAATACATTTTTCTAATTTAACAAATATTATTTCCTAATTGGTCCGTTGGTCCGATGATCATGGAGAGAGGTTCCATCAAGAAATAAAATCCAGAGAGGGGCGATATCAGGGATATTGGAATGCGAGAATGATACATTTAGTTTCTCTTAAGAGAAACGGACCCCAACGAAAACAAACATAAAGAAGGTTCAACAACTGTTTTAATACTAAAATACAAATAAATTTAAAGAAAATCAATAAACAAATCAATTTATTAATATAAATAAAAAGTTAATTTAATTTTTTTTTTTAAATGTTGATCTTTATACAATATTATTGGTCATGCTTTCATAATAATATAAAACAAGAAAAGGAGAAAATCTAAAATTAGGTACTTTTACGTAAATGGTCATAGCTTTGGTATTTACCCATAGATGGTCTTTGAAAATGACTTATATTTTTATATAGAAGTACTACATTTAAGAAAAAAATTATTTTATATTTTTTCTTTAATACCATTTTTATTTTTTTTTTAAATTTTCAGATTTCAGTTTTTGCCGAAAAAAAAGAGTTTTCTGTAAAATTTTTACCCATAGGTCCAAAACTACTGAGCCAATTTAGAATTCGTACTCTAGAAAAATGTTGACCATTAAATGACATTTGGATTCGCAATTTGATTGATCAAAATATCTTGGTCCTAGCTTGAGATATAGTCAAAATAGTAAAATTACTCAAAAATTAAAATATAAAAACAAAAAATTAAAAATTTTGCAAAAACTACTCCAGAAACAAAATTTTTAATTGCGATTTTTGGATTCAAAAGACCCAAATCAATAACAAAAAAATAGTCGCACGCTTGTCGCACAAAATTTTTTAAAATTTGTTATCCAGTGATATTAATTTGATGTACAGTGGCTTACAGCTTATTTGATGCCGTTCAATATTTTTTTTTTTTTAAATTGTTATATTTTTAAAATTTTTGTTTTAAAAATAAAAAAGTATGTAGGTTTGTTAGTAATAGGGTTTAATTCATATTAAAAACAAAAACAAAAATGCGCATTGAACTATCTGGAATTTAAAATTATGTGCGTAATTTCCCCTCAGCTTATATGATGGTAGTTAATTTTTTCGTTATATTTGTTGTTGGCTTAAGCTTAAAATTTGAAAATTATTATCTGTAATCATTCCTTTATTGAGGTTTTGACTGATGTGTGTTAAAAAAAAATAATTTTAAATATAGTTTTTAAAAAATATTTAACTGCATCAAATAAGCTGTGAGCCACTGCATATCTGATTTTAAAAAGGGAAGAGTAAATATATTTGATGTCGAAAAATTGTAATAAAAATATGTATTTATTTTTTAAATTTCGTTTTTTTTTAGAAAAATCTCTATATTCATATTTTGATTTACAAAAAAAAAAATCTTATAATTATACTTTTATAATTTTTTTTAGTCTCTCTGAAATTGATGAATCTTACTTAGAATCAAATATAAATATAACAATAAATGATAACGAAACAATGTCATTTAATGAAAATATTTATAATGATGTTTCGGTGCAATATTTATTTGGTATACGAGGTGTTACCAACATCAACGCGGCATTATTAATAAATCAAAATTTTGACTTGGAAATATTGGGACATGATCCATTATTAATAGCTGGTACAAATAATGCCATCTATATTACATCTTCTCCTGATGAGGTAGTACGTTTAAATTTGCCAGAAACATATCAGGGTGTAAAAAATATTTATAATTTGGAAAACTTTATGTAAGTAAACCTTCATTTGAAATATTTGTTGGACATTATAAACATATTATATTAATACAATCGTTTTAGTGTTATTTTAACAAATTCTGGTCATTTGTTGGAAGTGTGTCCTTTTATCAAAATTCTATTGTTTCCTACTGAGAAAAAAGATATTTTAATTGATGATTTAATTGTTATGGAATGTAATGATGAGAAAATAGAATTTTTAGCCTTATCTAAACAATCAAGGCATGAGGATCGTACTATTAAAATATTAGATTATCCAGGTATAAATTATAATTTGTTGAAAAAATTGTGTTTTTATATATTTTATTATTTTTCCTTTAGATCTTAAATGTCATAATGAACTGGACGTTACAGAACATTCTTGGTTGGTTCAACAACCCAAGTGTTCTGTTAATTTATATTATTTGAGCGGCATACAAGCCAATGTTAATAATTTACCTACAATATTGGAAATGATATCAGTTTCAGAAACTCATCCCAGTGAAAGATTTAAGAAACTTATTGCCAAGGGTCATTTGGAAGAAGCAGAGGTTTGTCAATTGAAGTGTTTTAAATATTGAAATATGCCTTAGTTTATTTTAATTATTATTTAAGGTGTTTGCCGTACAATTGGAATTGTGTTTGCAACCGATTTATGAAGCTAAAGCAAAAAAGTTTTTAATCGAAATGAGTAGTTTGGGAGAGGTAAGTGAATTTATTATAATATAACTCTTAAAAAAGAGAATTTTTAAATTACAACTTGTCTGTAAATTTCAATTCAAATTTAAAAAAAAACTTGAGACTTAACAAATATACACTATCGGAAAAAATAAATAAATAAATTAATTAATTAATAAATAAATTAATTAATTAATAAATAAATTACAGTTCATGTCAGGCAATTGCCGAGAACGCATGGTTTTTCTCTCGCGCTGTTTTAATTACGTGTTCTTTGGCTATCGTTTTTATCGGTTTTTGTGTTATCCACCTGTTCTTTTGTGTGGTTTCTAAATAGACACTTTTTTACCGTTTTTTTATTTTTAAATTTTACCTTTCTATTTTTTCTGTGAGTGAATACTTGATACACATTTGGAAGCAGCTTTCTTTTTTCTGAGATGAACGGGGTTCATCCCCCGAATGGTAACCGCTTTTCGGAGCTGGCCACCAACGTAAAAAGCAAACACAGGGGCAAACGCCCTCGTCCGGATGATTTTGTTCCTTTACCTACTATAACTTCATATGAACGCAATACACCTCGTTATCTAGTAGCAACAGCAATTTCCTCAAATGAAAACGGTACACTTCCATCGCTGGCATCCTATAACGTCTTCCAAGTGGAAAGAGGCTTAAATTTTATTTCTCCCGATCGTCTTGAAGTTAACGAAATGAGAAGTGGTGACTTATTAATAAAAGTAGCTGATAAGAAAACCGCCGAGAAATTTTTAAAGGCAACCTACATTGACAGTATCCCAGTTAAAATATCTTTACACAAGACACTCAACACAATACAGGGACGAATTTTTTCACGAAAAATTATTGAGATACCACAGGAAGAATTGTTATTGGCCTTAAAGGAACAAAATGTAGTTGATATTCACAAAATAATGAGAAAGGATGGAGATAAAATGGTGGCAACTGGTGCTGCTGTTATCACATTTGATCTTTTTCAACGCCCAGATAAAATTAAACTTGGCTGGGAATTGGTCGTAGTGGATGAATTTATACCAAACCCCATGAGATGCTTGAATTGCCAGCGACTTGGCCATACCAAAAAAAGATGCCGTAATGCGGAACAATGCAAGGAATGCGGACTTACACTTCCCCATGAACAATGCTGTCGAAAATACTGTGTTAATTGCCAAAACGACAATCACCCTTCATACAACCCCGACTGTCCTACCTTCTGGAAGCACAAGTCTGTAAACTACATCAGAATTACGCGAAAATGTACTACAAGAGAAGCCTGGGCAATTTATAACGACAATCCATTGATAAACACTCTAAAACCAACGCAAAGAAAAAACAAAACAACGTATGCAAACATTCTGAAAAGTACAATTCCTGAAAGCAATTTATTAAACAACAAAAATGTTAATGCAAAAACAAACCGCACTACAGAGCACAACAACGCCACTATCATAGAAACAATGCCTAACAACAACACAACAACCATTTTGCAAGTTTCAACTACATCTCACTCACCCATCACATGTAAAACTCAAAATATGAACAACGAAATAACAAATACTCAACAAAACATAACAGCAATACCATCCATGCTTTACTCTTCAACAGAATCACTCAACATAACAACACAATCAAATTCAGCTGCTCAAATAAACACAGATTTATCTGATGATGACGTCATGGTTCCCTGGCGAAATTGCTCAGATGAAACTAATATGACGGTCGACAAGAACATAGATCAACAGGTAAACTTAGATGACATCAATAAAGATCTAGTTTTTACCACTCCTACAAAGGGCGGTAAAGATGAACATTTTAATAAGTCCCCCTGTTCTCAACTCTACGAAAACTTTCCGGAATTAACCACTATTATCACTCCGAAAACTTTTAAGCAAACTTTGCCAAAATACGGAAAAAAAAAATAAAATTTTTAAATGGATACTGGTCCAAGTATTGACATACTGCAGTGGAATATACAGGGCTTTTTGAACCACAAATACGCTCTGGAATTATTGGTCGCTAAACATAAGCCTAATATTATTGCACTTCAGGAAACACACATCATCGATAGTACATTACACCTTTTACATTTGCCGGGTTTTAGAATTTTTCACCACAACAAAAGTTATTCTTACGCAAAATCTGGCATCGCAATCTTTGTCAAAAACAACTTTAATGCAACTCGGCACTTGTTTTCAGATGGTGATCTTTTATTTCAATCTGTCATAATAAATTGTGGTAGACCTCTACAAATAACAAACATCTACAAAGAATGTGATGTTTGCGTTAACTATCAATTGCTTGATGCAATTTCGTTCGCAGACAACTCGCACCATATTGTGCTTGGTGATTTCAACGCCCAAAATTCCCTATGGGGATCTGTAGCGAATTCCGTTAGTGGTAATATTTGGGAAAAATTTGCAGACGATCATAACTTGGTTATACTCAACGACGGATCACCCACACTGTTTAACACCAGAGGTACACTGACTTCAGTTGATGTTACGATGAGTGGTGTAGATATTGCTCCCAACTTTACATGGTATTGTTTACCACTGCCTGAAGTAGGCGATCACTTCCCTGTCATGATAAAAAACAATTCAAATACACAAATAGCTCGGTTCCAGGATAAAAAGGCAGATTGGGCTCTATTTGCTAAAAAGGCAAACTTTTTTAATGGAAAATTTGATAGCTCTGAAAATGTTAATAAAGAAGCCGCTCAGATAAACCGTATACTTAGAAGCTCTGCCAACGAATCCATTCCACTCAGTCGTAAGCCTCCAAACAAAAACAACCCAATCTGGTTCAACGCTGAGATATCAAAGTTGATTCGTCTAAGACAATCTTCCTGGAAACTTTACAGGAAACATCGTAACCAACAAAATGTTCTGGATTACAGGAGGGCATGCGCCAGAGTCAAGAGGGAATGCAAAATTGCAAAGAGGCTAACTTGGGAAAATTTTCTAAATTCGCTAAACCCTTCCATGGATATCCGTTGTCTGTGGAGAAAGGTAAAAAATCTAAGAACCTTCAGATTTGACAATTTTCCTTCAATAATAAATAACGGTGAGTTGCTTTCTCACCCACAACAAATAGCAAACTGCTTTGGAAATTTCTGGGCATCCATAAGCTCTGACAACGCTTTCGATGCGGAAGTAATATCCTCTAAAAATAACTTAAATATTAATGAATTATCTCACTCTGATAGCGAATTCAACGGGATGATTGATAAAGTAAATATATGGGAATTAAACGAGGTCTTAAAAACACTAAGAGGGTCGACCCCTGCTAATGATAAAATCACCTACTCCATGGTAAAGAACTCTCCTACTAACGTTAAAGCACGTTTAATTAAATTATATAATATTATATTGACTAGTGGAGTTTTTCCACATCAATGGAAAATAGCAACATTATCTC